>DF244000.1:0-28740 GCA_000507305.1 Breviolum minutum Mf 1.05b.01 | reverse complement strand
TTCATTCCGCGTCGCCCGGTGTAACAGGGTGTTCTTGGAAGACTTGTGTGTTTTCATTCCGCGTGGCCCGGTGTAACAGGGTGTTCTTGGAAGACTTGTGTTTTCAGTCCGCGTCGCCCGGTGTAACAGGGTGTTCTTGGAAGACTTGTGTGTTTTCATTCCGCGTGGCCCGGTGTGACAGGGTGTTCTTGGAAGACTTGTGTGTTTTCATTCCGCGTCGCCCGGTGTGACAGGGTGTTGTTGTGGAAGAGTGCGCGCCACCCGCACGCCTTCCGTGACACAGGCAGCTAACCTACACCCCCTTCAAGATACCTTCATACAGAACAAACTTGAAAGCAACGACAGACCGAAGATGTGTTTTTTTTAGGAAGCTGATGACAACTTACGTCCATGAAGTCAATGGAGAAACCGTGTCTGAATAAGAAAAGCTTTTTCTATTGAGTGACGAAAGCTTATAAAGTTGTCGCAGACACCGCGCATTCTGTCATTGACTTGTGCCGGAGGCCTGGAGCAATGGTCGCTGGTGGCAAGTGTCTTGACACGAACACTGGGAGTCAGTTTCACAATTAGAGAGGATTGTCGCAAGACAAACGAATCCCTACCCTAGAGCATTGGCGCCATAGTCTTGCAAAGCTATAGGACCGCCACGGAAAGTGGCACTGGTGGACAACGAACTCGGGCACCGGGTTTTGAGTTGCAGGTGGTTACAGTACCTCTCTTTAAGTTTTCTTTCATATCAAAGAACATATGTGTTAGCTAAAGTGATCTTTGTCAGCGTGGGTTTATGTGATTTCTGTATAGTTTAACGATGCTGGAGTGACATGTTTTGACTTTAGGTTTAGGGTACCCCCCCAAGAATTTCCTCAACAAAATCATAACCGTTAGGCTCCTTACAAACTGATTTTTGTATAGAGCTTTCAGGTTGATTTTGGTAGTGGGTCATGATTTTGTAGTATATGTATTTTGGACTGCATCATCATACATCTTGAGGATGGTCCCTAATTTTGTAGAAGCATTATTTTTGGTGGCATGATTTTGATTTTGTAGTGGGGCCCGGTTTCAGACTGATTTTGTAGAGAATGAATACGTGTTGCTCGTACTTCCTCGATGTTTGTCGTTTCACGTCAGGGTGTTTGTTATTACATGTTTTTCTTACAAAATTCGAATCCCACTATAAACTCAGAACCCCCCTACAAAATCAGAATCCTGATCCATTTTCTAAGTATCAACACAACATTCAAAAACCCAAAAAACAAGGCCTCTACAAAATTGAATTTCATTTCTCAAGGACAAAAGTTAACCAGGTCCAGATTGCTGTTGGAAACTTTGGGTTTTGATTTTGTAGAACAGTTTAAGGTAGCTGACCGGTGGGTTCGTAGACTCTTGGTTGGCTTCTTCTTGGAAACAAAAGGGTCGTGCGATCAATTTTGTAGGGAGCTAACTCGATGCTAGCTTGTAGTTAGATTTGCTAGAGCAGAATTGGCTTGAGTCAGGGTTGGATGTCAAAAATGTTTGGTGCCATGGATGTTTTGTGCATGGTTTCCCTTTGATCTAACAAGTACCAACAGGAACCCTAAGCGCAGACGTCCTTGAACATCTGAAACCAATTGAGATCCTTGAAAATATTTCAACGGTACCAACTTCAGGATGCAGTGAGAGAAGTGTTGGAAGACAAGCAAAAGCGTCTGGCGCTTAGTAGAGCCGGTCATATAGCGCCGAACACGGCACATTGTTTTTTATATCTGCGCAAGCTTTCAATGTTTCCGACAACCAGTCGCAATGCCACACCTTTAATTTCAAGGCAAACGAAGCCAGCTTTTATAAGTGAAATTCGCGACAGTTTTCGTCAAATTTTGTTTTACCTCATTGCGCTCCTTTGTCTAAACGTTGTGTTTAGGATTGTTGTATGGTGAAAGCTCCAGTGGACACATGTGTGGGTATTGGCACAGCCACTCTTCAGAAACCTTTTCTGCTTGGTAACATGTGGTGTTTCGCATTTTATCGCAACCTTTCAGGCGAAGGCGAATGGCGACTCATGCGCAGCCGTTTCTTGGCGAAGAGGGCGACCTCAAAGAATTCGTCCGTTGTACCACCAATCGCTAATACTGATTTTAAAGTATCAACGACATGAACATCATGCAACTGAGCAAATTTGATGCAAATTCTGTTTCACACTTTTCTTTGAGTGTGATTTGCCCAAGGCAATGACTGCCGCAAGATGTACTGGTGGAACACGCGAAGCGGTGAGACGAAGGTGGTGTAGCAGAGATTTCGCCAGTCAACATGAGACTGGTATATATAATGATATAGGCTCGCAGGTACTATATTCATTTCTGTTAATATCTACTATCAACTGTATATAGAGTATGTGCAGAGCATCCATGGCGTATACAATACTTAGGACGCAACAAAGAAAGATATATAGAGCAAAATTGGATTATAACATGTAGATTGTAGATGCATCTTCTTTTGCAGCAGAGAAACAGGCGTGAACCGATTCTGGTCAGAGCATATGATCTTGTATAGTCTACGGACAAAATTTGGTACATGGCGACGGAACATCCTAAAGGAGAGTAGGCCGCTGTCGCTTTTGCAGTGGCAGCACCTTGAGCAAATTTTCCTTACAGTATTGATTTTAGGGTGGGCCCCTATCGGTTTTGCGGTGATGCCAACTCCATGACCCTCTCAATACTTCGTTGGTCATACACCCTTTTGTCCGATACTCTAATATAATTAACATATGGGGGCACGAAGCACGTTGCACTGCTGTGCCTGCAGTTTTTTTGATTGGACACCCAAATCTGCAGTCAAAAGGGGTCTTCAACACAAACGCGAAATAGACTCAGTTTTTCCCTGCCACGAAGAGGAGGTGGGCACAACAACCAACGGGGCCCCAGTCTAGGTTTGTAGAAAAGTTGTTTGGGGGGGGTCAGAACAACACACGGGGCCCCAGTCTAGGTTTGTACAATGAAGAAAAAACAAAGAAAAGGGTTTAGCACATTGGNAAAGTAAGTAACGTACGTCGTGTGTGTGTGGAGGCGGGGGGGGAACGAACACACGGGGCCCAGTCTAGGTTTGTACAATAAGGTAGAACAAAGTACGTTTGTTCCTTCTTCTTGTTGTTGTTGTTGTTGTTGCTGTTGTTGTTGTTGTTGTTGTTGTTGTTGTTGTTGTTGTTGTTGTTGTTGTTGTTGTTGTTGTTGTGATTTTTAAGGGGTGATATAGTGGGACATCGCAAAACCTGAACTCGGTGGGACCGAACTCATGAGTCCTGCGAAATCCCAAGGATTCGCTGGGTTTGATCACTCAACGTGGATGTGTTTTGATGGAAGATCTCCCGCCATTGCCATCCTAGTGCACCGAAATAACAGTGCAGTGGTTTAAAAGAAGGAGCAAAGTCTGCGCAGTTTGTGAAGGAAAAAGTTGCCTGTGAATTCAATGCTTGGAAATCTTGTGTCAAAATCAGGTTTTAGGTCAATTTTAGGTGATCCTATTTGGAAAGTTGTTGTTGTTTCCACGAAGTTTTTCCTTCAGTTTCGACTCAAGTTGGTGCCGTTGGTCCCACTTGCCCAAGGTCAAGACCTTACGAGCTCCGCGAACACCTCCGTTGGCTTCTCAAATGGGTCTTGGGACCTTTGGTTTCACTAGGCTCCAGATGAATATCCTCAAGCACCTTTGGTTGATAGGTATTTGGGTCTTGACAACATTCCAGGTGGTGATTGGCTTCGGGATGAACCATCAACAGTAGCGCCTTTGACGCGTGGTGAGTCAAGATTGTTTTTCTGATCAGGCCACTAAGATCACCATGGCAACTGCGTCAGGAGCAGTGAAAGTGGGATAGGCTGTTGATGGTTTGGAGAGCTCAAAACGTTGAACATCGCGCACATAAAATGCCACAAGGATTTTCCAACATCCATAGGATCCATAGTCCATGGGTCAGCAAGTCGTTTTTGTTTACACTTTGCTACCATTTTTGCTTCCTGGGTTCAAAAAGATATTGGCAAAATGGGACCAGTGCAAACACAAATGCACTGATATCGGCCAGGAAACATTGCCTGCTCTTTTGCAAACACGGCGATTCTTTGGTTGGTCGCCGGAATGCACAGCTTGTGCATTATGTACACAAGCTCCACAGCTGTACTTTCTCTTGGGTGATCTGCTTCCCAGGAATGAACCGTGTCAACCAGGAAGCCAATGATAATTGTTTGGCCTGGGAATATCGGTATACCTATCAACCTCCACTTTCAACAATTTGCCAGCATTTTTGGAGGCCATGAATGCGACAGTCTTTGACACTTGGACTTTTTCCATTCAAGTTCTGTCCTGCTGAGGTCAAATTCTGGCGATGATGGCAAAAAAGGTTCGGCAAATTTCCAACAAAGATAACACATCGTGCAGCTGTGTAACTGTGGTCATGGACCCAGCGACTTATGCAAGGACTTCCCCCTCCTTCCTCATCCCAAAAATGATGCAATCTCTTTTAGACATTTCATGCTTGATGAAAAATGACTGATCAAAAGTCACCGAAAGACATTTTCAATGCTTGGCGTGGCAACCCCAACAGCTAATCCCTTATACTCAAACGTCCAGATTAATCTTGACTGGTTGGTGGTTTCAATTGTTTTTTGATTTTCACCCCTACTTGGGGAAGATTTCCAATTTGACGATCATATTTTTTGAAATGGGTGGTTCAACCACCAACCAGTTGAGGGTTTCAGAGATGATAGAACTGATATGACCCACGAAAAGTTGTGAATTCTTGTTACTCAAGTGTTGCCTCAAAATCTTCACCCTGGTGTAGGTGATACACCGGTCACGGAGTCTGAGTCTGTCAGCGAAAGTTCTGGCAGGGAAGAAACTGAAAGGCGAGTCGATCAAGTCGATTCAGAGATTTTTTGAAGTGGAAAAATGATTGTTCTGTGAACTTTTCAAGAGATGTTTTAACAAAAAAGATCTTATTGAAGTCATCTTACTCGTGATTGTTTTTTTTTACATGGCATTTACAAAATTGAGGTGTTTCCCGGAACATATCTTCATCCCCCAAAGGGTGAAGGTAAGGGATGAATCTGAATCGTGTTTTTTGACCAGGCAGAATGGTCGAAAAAGCAGAAGCTCAGCTCTTAGATCCAGCTCGAGGTGGAACATGTGTCCACGGTCCACGAGTTGTTTGCAGCAATTTTCAAGGTTTGTTAGTTGTTACACCCAGCATGGAATACACCAAAACCCAAGCAGGCAATTTGCCATTTGCCAACCAGGTAGAGGTAGAGGATTGCTAATTTTGGTGGGACATTTGGGAAACTGGGTCCACCTTTTGAGCGTGAGATTGGCTAAGATAGAACTGCAGCCACTGCGCAGGAGTGTTGCTGTGGAAAATGGTGTTTTGTGTGTTAAACATGTGGAAAGTATTTGTGACTTGGAAAATATGCAACTCGTCAAACACTAGCTCTACTGAAGTCGTTGGAAGGTTTGCCCCATCGACGAAAAAAAACATGTGAGACTGCAGTTTTGTTACCCTCTAGACTTCCGACCACCTCGAGTCTTCTTCCGGAGGAGGATGCCATTGTACCTTTGAAGCAGGAAGGTGCTGGACAACTGAGGCGGCTTTTCATCGATTGCTTGTCATGTTTGTGCGACCTAAGTTGAGATTTCTCTCAATTTCTGGTGTCAAAAAAACGGGCTTCATTTTCATCCTCTTAAAGGGCCTTTCTGGTTGCGATGCCCAGCATCTTGGTGTGGTGTAGTTGATCTTGAAGTAAATGCAGCTGTTTTTTTTTTCCCACTTCCTTTTGCTACATTCTACTTCTTTCCGTACTTCCTTGCTTAATGCCAGGAAAGATTCTTCAGGACCGCCAGGGTCCTTCAAAAACGTTGACAGCCTTCTGGAAATGTTGGCAACGATCAAATCATCTCCTTTGACATCACACTTAAGCAAGTTCGCAAGTTGCAAGTTCAGACTAGTTCTTGTATGAAGGATTTGAACCTTTGTCTTTGGCACTCCCTATGTTTAGAAGGCGCAAAAAACGTCACGCTTTGCTGATTGCTGACTTCCCGTTTTTCACCTCGCATCGCTCCAAAACGACGACGTGTCGAAATCAGGCCGCTGTTTCCCTTGCAGCAACAGCTCGTTCAAGTCACTTCGCCGAAGATTGTGAAGGAACTCATGAGCCTAGCGGAGAAGCGGCAAGTGTTTCTAGGCTCAAGTTAAGGGTCGAGGGGGGGATTTTTGGAGTTGAATCATGGGTTGAATCCTGGTACCCTAACGCCAACCATTTTTTGATGACTGTTTCAATTGGATGATGAACCAATTCTCCACATGAGAAAATGGTTGGAAATCACCAAACATCCCTTTAAAGAAAACACAGGTGTTTAGGGCTCCAAGTTAATATGCCTCTAATACCATCATCATACAAGATATATAAGGAGATATTCCGAAGGCCAGAAGGCATTCGACGTGTTTATTTTCCCAAAAGCTGGATGCTTGGGCCTGCCATTGATTGCTACTTTCGAAAGGCCCAACAAATTTGCTGGCAAAACTTTTGATGTTTCCTGCAGATGTAGTGTTTTTTTCCCCTAAGACTTGTTGCTTTTATCTTTTTTTTCCTCAAAATCCTTGCCATGCATTTTGCCTATGTTGAGGACCAACGTGAGTTTCTTCCTCCATAAGAATGGTGGTTCTCAAATTGCTGAGCCCAAGGCGCGGGTGGCCGCGGTCGGTTGTTGCGCATGTCGTTGAAGGCCGTAACAAAAGTTCGGCAAATTCGGCAGGATGGCGAGGAGGAACTCTTGCCATCCGCGAAGCTGGAGGCAAGGCATTGTTGGTGTGTACCTCGGGGTGCCTTCCCCACCCAGGATGCCAGTCACCACCAGGATTCTTATATTTTTAATAGGGTATAGACTTTGACGTTTTCACTGTTACTGGGAGGAGCATGCCGATGTATACCACTTTAGGTGGTGTTAAATCTTGATCCCTTTTTGACTCATATTTTTCAGTTGTTTGAAACCACCAACTACCACGGCTTTGCTTTCAATTTAGAATTTAGAACAAAGATTTTGATTGGATTCTTTGAAAAATAAGATTCAAATTGAGTTTGCTGTCCGAATGGTAGGAGTTGACTGATGAAGACCCCATGGAGATCTTGCATAGTGTTGGCACGCAAGCACGAATCGTGCAGGTTGGGGCAAGTTGGTTGAGAGTGGGAAAAGGGGCCAAATTACCTACATAAAGGCAGATTTTTCAGGTTTGAGTAAAGCATCTTTGAATTGAGCTTGATTTTCGGTACAGGCATCTAAGCAATTTGTTTTTTTGGTCTTGAGTCATCGGAGCATTGCTAACACACCAACACCTCTAAAGATTTATGTTTGTGAAAAATCCTACATTAATCATTACAGAGATGAATTAGCCAAGACTTTGAGGGTTTTCAGTCGCAAGAGTGGTTGAAGATTGGAGGCAATGCCGATTTGGTCCCCGAAGAACGGAGACATCGTGGCGTTACAGATGATTGTGGCAGGCTGGGATTGTCTAACGTGCTCGAATACAATACATACATACTGTTGAAGGAAGAAATCCTCCACCAGTTTCTCTGATGATTGGCATGGCTTTATACATCCTAAGTGTGGCAGGATTTCTTCCATCAACAGTATGTTTCATGATCTCGTTGAACAGTCTAGAGTAGTCTAGAACCTAAAAGAATTCTTGAGGTACTCGAGTCGTGACATTGGAGAAGGTCCTGCAACAAGGGCCACCCCTGCAGGCGTGCAAGTAGCAGCTTTTTTTTTCCCGTTTTTCCTGGAAGTTTGACGGAAGGAGACTGGAGCTTAAAGACACAAAGGGTGGGTTGTTTTGAAACTACAGGTTCAGATTGGCGAAGTGGCCCAAGAGGCTTGGGATAACAAGGACTATCCGAAGCCCTTTGAGCGATGGGAAGACTCACTGCGACTTAGCGCCAGTCCCTTTTTTCTCCATACCTTCAGGACGAGATGTTGAAAGCCACCATGAACGAAACCATGCAGACTGTAAAGGACCGACTATCCCCTGGCATATGGGCAGTTTCAATGAGTGTGAAAGTTTGCTGACAGCAGATAGAAAGAACATGAAAGAGCTATGGAATTTGATGTTCTGTTCGTATGTTTAGATTTTTTTTTTGTGAATCCATTCACACCAGAGGGGAGCATCCATCTAGAATCTAACCATCAAACCCCAGGATGTCATGAAAGTTAGCTCAAGCTTTAGTCAGGATCTCAGAATCTCAGGAAAGGCTAGGATGTGATCATAATGAAATATGAAGATCAAATGAGAAGCTATCTATTAACCTAATAAGAGTCTAGGTATCTGGATGTGGTTGCTGATCTAAAAGATGATATCTCTTCATGAATTTTTGTGGCTTAGGGGAACATGCTGGGGTGCTCCAGCAAACCTTTGAGAGAATGACACGCCTGGAGCCTGAAACAGTGGCCCACTTGGCGGCATCGCTGACCACGGCAGAGGGGGAAGAACTTCAAAAGGCACGGGCCGCGGTGTGGTGTCACGTCGGTGAGTCAGTGATTTTGGGGTGTATCTGTGTCCAGGTCATATTTTTGTGGAGGCACGCAAGTAGTTCTCTACAATGGCCGATTTTGCCAGCTATGTCAGTTTGATGAATCAATTTCATTGTCACTTGTTCATCGTCATCCATCAATCCATCAATTTTCCCATGGAAAGTGAAGGCTTCAGTTTCTGGCAGTTTCTCAAAAAAATCCACTGCCCTTGCAGTTTCGAACGGCTTCATGTCGTCTTTGTTCCAGGTCTTGGAAGCTACGAATCCAATGGAAAAGCTGAGGCGAAACGGCAGGGTTTGTTACAGCTATGGATGAATTTCGTCGTTTTTTTGGTCAGAAACATCCAAGNCATCTTAAGATGTCTTTACAGAACTGTGACATAGCTGGAAGTGTGTTTTTTCTTTTTGAATAGCTACGGTTTTTAGAATTTCAGAAGCTGATTGATGCTGCATTGACACCAGGCATTCTTTGGAGCTCTTGAAGAAAGAATTGGAACTGGCGAAATTGCAGCAAAAGATTTCCAATCAGATCGAGGACTGTACTGTATTGATGATCGTGACGAGATGTGACAGGACGTTACGAAACGATTAACAAGTGGGTTACACAAATGAGCGAGCAATAAAAAAGCCCTAGTTGTTTAGGGTATATAGAGGATTATACTAGTTATGTGGGGATTATGATAAACCATTCCAAGGATCCTCATCAAACAACCAGTATACTGGAAAGTACGTTTTTTTTTTCGTGGCTCACTTAAGCAACTTCCTGGGACATCCGAATATGAGGGATCGGTTTTCTGTTTTTATCCCAATTTTTCCTAATAGGCATACACTTCTCACGTTCATATTTCTGCTGCGGTGAAGCTGCTGGAACGATCATTCCGAAATCTGGTGAAATCACCATTTGGAATGTATAAAACCGGAATAGTGAGGGACCTCGTGAATTATAGCTGAATGCCTCGATAAACGTGACATATTTTTGGTCGCAGAAAATCACAGGGTCTTGGACCATGGGTCTCTGCTTCTGGAATTGGTTGTCCCATAGGAGAAGATGTCTAAAAACCAACGCGAGTTCATGCTCCGGGAGCAGCTGAAGTCCATCAAGTACCCGACTGAGATGTAGTAGATGTGGCTCTGAACATGGGGATTTGAAAGCTTTCGGACATCTTGACAAACCTTAGCTGAAAAAGGTTTCCAAAGATACTGTTTATGAAAGAACTCCTTCACCAGTTCACATGGCGAAAATCTCTTATAGCTTCATAGAATAACAGATGGTTCGCCAGATGTTTTCCATCAATAGCATTATCTTTGAAACACGGCATGACTTCCCAGAAGTGTGTCTCAGGAAAGAGCTTGGCATCGACAAAGATGATGGCTCAGTGTCTTGGCCTACATGAGCAATGAAAAAAGGCCCCCTGGTTGTTTGGGGTACATGGGTGTTTCCGAAAATAGTGGTACCCCAAAATGGATGGTTTAGAATGGAAAACCCTATTAAAATGGGATGATTTGGAGGTACCCTATTTTTGGAAACACCCAAAAAGGGGATTATACTACCCAGTTTTGTGGGGATTAATGATAAACCATTCTAAGGGTCTCCATTAAACAACCAGTATAATGGAAAGTAAGGCCGGGTATTTTTTTGGTGACTCATGTGTCAACGCATCTAGGGTGGGCAGATAACCGCAGCCTAGAACCTAGCAATTGTGCCTTTGTCCGGATGTCCAGTTGGAAGTTGGGATTATTGAAGACTGGTTTATGACCCACTCGTCAAGTGTTATATATATACATATTGTTGTACTGTTGATGGCTGAAATCCCAAACAACCACCTGGAATGTTTTTGAAACCCATTGAAACCCTATAAACAATGGGATAAACCTACCATATCAACTGGTTAGCAGGATTTCTTCCATCAACTGACTCTACGACTGGTCACCTGCGTCCAGGAGACCATCCTGCAGAAGTTCAAGGAACGTTTAGAAGGGAAAGAGGTCCCAAAAGATGCCAAAGAGGTCACTTTACTGGGAGAACAAAACGCCAAACTGCCAGAGCTGAGATTAGCTCAGAATTTCCTTTCTTAAACTTGGGGAAGATCTTTGGAAGTTGTGAAGTGTTGGCAGTTTTTTTTCAATTTGATTTCATACCTTCGAAATGACACTGAAGTTTCGCTTCTCCGAAATGATCGTGTGGGGAGATGGAGTTTTGGAGATGGTATTTGAGGCCATCGATTCGGAGTTTGAAAAATTCGCCAACTTGGCCAAGGTGGGGTGATCAGATATGCATGAAACGTCATGAAAGATCACGAAATAGACAGATCCAACTATCTGACAGCAGAGAAACCTACGTTAATGATTTTTCTTGAAGGTATGATTATCCATTTTATTTTTTTCTATTTACATTTGTCAAGACACTTTGTATGACACTATGAAACCCTCTTTGCTTAATAGGGATCCTTTTTCTTGGCTGAGTAGACTCCTTACCTCAAATGGCAAGTGTCTTGACAGTAGAAAGTCTCCAAGTCTCATGAGTGGTTTTTGAATCCTGGACAGGAGTCTCAGGAGTATCAGATGACCAGGAACTACTTGGATTGGCTGACCAGCATGCCTTACAGTGTTTACAGCAAGGACCACCGGGGTGTTTTGGCAAAATGTTGGGACCTGTGATCAATTTGGCTTCCAACTGTTTTCAGTGCCCATTTTGGTGGAAGAATCTTCAATTCTTCGGACTTTCTACGCATTTTTGTTGAATTTTGGGATGCGAAATCCCTTCAGGATACCTTTGACTTGAAGAAAGCACGAGAGATCTTGGACCGTGATCACTATGGCCTGGCAGATATCAAGGTGGAGCAGTCATATTGGGTGTTTCCTTAAATGGTGGGTTTCCCCCCATTTCACACCCCTTTTAATGATCATTTTTAGTAGGAAAACCCATGGTTGTTGGGGAAACCCACCATTTTAGGAAACCCCCATGTGAGATGGGGTTTCACATACTTGGCGCCACGGAAACCACCACGGCTTTTGCCGAGGATCGCATCCGCGAGTTTATCGCTGTGGGTGTGCTGCGCGGTTCAATGCAAGGTTGGAAGGGTTGGAAGATATTTGTTCGAAAATCCCGGGAAAACTTCCCAGAAGAAATTGCAATCATGGATAAACTCCGCAGGTTTGGGATGATTTTTTCACCCCGCCTTCATGTTGCCATGGTCGCAACAATTGAATCACTTGAGATGTTTCACCAATCAAAATCGATCCACGGTGAGGCAAAATCTTGTGCTTCGTGGGTCCTCCTGGCGTGGGTAAGACCTCCATTGGAAAATCCATTGCTGAGGCGTGGTCCAATGGCGTGGTCCAAGAAAACGGCGACATAGCTCATACTGTTGATGGAAGAAATCCGGCGATCACCACCGTTTGGTTGTTTTTGAAACCCTGTAAATAATGGGATTTAAACTAACTACCAACCTAACCTCAACTGGTTTTCTCGGTTAGGATTTCTGGTTGCCATCAACAGCGCCCCCGCATATTGCTTGGATCTACCTTTTTCATCCCAAAGAACCAGGCCCTGGGTCGTGAGTTTTATCGCTTCTCCGTGGGCGGATTGTACGACGTGGCCGAGATCAAGGGTCATCGTCGCACCTACGTGACCCGGCGCCGGCATCCAAACAAACGCCAAACATCTCCTGTTTTTTCTGCCGAAAAAAGGTGGATGGGAAGACACTCCAACAGGTATATTAAGTGAAGAGTCTGGATTTTGTTTTTTCCTTGGGGAGACATCCTTTTTTGGTGCAATATTGTCCAGAGTCCAGGTTTTGTGATGATAAATATGAGAAATGTCCATTTCAGTGGGGGGAGTTGAAGCGTTTTCTTGTCAAAAGCCATAGGCCCTGGGCCGTTGTTTCCCCGTTTAAAACGGCTAATTGCCATCATGCCATCATGTCATGACGTCATGACATCATGACCAACCTCCACCAAGGTCGGAGCGATGCCGGGAAAGATCATCCAATGTTTGAAGAAGACTCAAACCTCAAATCCGTTGGTCCTGATTGATGAGGACGCCACGCTGACTGTTCACACATCCATTTTGGTGGTTGAGTTTTGGTGGTAAAAAAAACCTTGGTGTTATTCAAGCTGTTTTTTTTCAGGGGTTATAGTTGTTCCGGGCTATATTGGGATTAGGATAAGCCATTTGATTCACGGTACAATTTGATAAGGAAACAACTTGTTGAGCATTTCCATGGAATAAAGTGTGGTTGTTTTGTTGTTTGGTAAAAATTGGATCATGAAATCATTTTTTTTTCTCCCCATTTTTATTGGAAAAAAATGGCAGGTAGACAAGATTGGCCGCGGTCATCATGGTGATCCCTCTTCTGCACTTTTGGAACTCTTAGATGCTTCGACCTGTTAGAAGTGGCTCAAGCAGCCACGACAAAAACGGACAACTAGGTGGTGGTTTCAAATGTTGTTCATTTTCAACCCCTACCTGGGGAAATGATTCAATTTGACTATATCATGTTTTTCAAATGGGTGATTCAACCACCACCTAGACAAACATTTGAGAATTCCAATCATCTGTTTTTGGAGACTCCAATGATTCTTTTGAGGCATCTTGCCAAAAAAATGGATCTGTTAGGTCTACCTCCCACCCAGTAACAGTCATAAATGCAGGTTTATAAGGATTCCCTACTAAAAATGGAATCATCCTGGTGGTGACTGTTACTGGGCGGGGGTAGTTCCAATGTATCTGAGGATCCTTCTCAAAATTCTGCCTTTATGGATCACTACTTAGATGTGCCTGTGGATTGCATCTTGACACTTGAAATTGGGAGGCCCTGATGTCAACCACTTGCTGTCATTTTGGAATGTCACAGAAACTTCGTAAATGATTACGAGTGGATTCTAAGCCCAATACACACCATTTAGACATGGGTGAAACCACCCATTTACGAACCATGGATCTTAACAAACCCAAAGATACATCGTGGGTTTGGACCCTTCAAGCTGACGGGAGGTGACACAACTCACCATTGCCCGTCTCGATTCGAGGTAGCAACATCCTCTTCCTGTGCACCGCCAATGTTCTAGACACCATTCCAGGACGGGATGTCACTGTTATTCTCCTTTGTCCATTTTCAGATGTCCTGTTCCCTATCTATCTTGATGACCATTGTGGCATGTGCGTTGTTGAAAAGTTCTGGTGTAACAACTTTGATCAAATGATGTTATACCATGTGTTCCCCAAAGAGGATCTACAAAAACTAAGGCTCTTTATTTTAGCCTTCAAAGCATTTTTGGAAATTTTCCACCAGCCCAGGACCCTTACTGGATCGAATGGAAGTGATACGACTCACAGGCGTTTTGCCGTTTTTGGATGTCGCAAGTTGGATGAGTTGGAATGGATGGGTTGGATGAACTCGTTGGGGGTTGGATGAGGCTACGATTTGCAAGAAAAGATGAAGATTGCTGAAGATTATTTGGTGCCAAGTGCCATGGTGGAGGTCCGATGGTTGGATCGAGTTTTGGGTCAGTTTGATTTTTTCGACGCCGGGGGGGAGAAGCTGCCTCTGCTTTCGAATGCTTTCAAAGAGTGTGGTAGGTTGGCTTGAAACAGAAGGAAGAGAAGACGGAGAAGACAACAGAGGCGAAGAAGCGCGGTTCGGTTTTTGGAAGGAGAAGTGACACCTGGAAGAAGTTTTTCAGTTGATCCTACTTGGAGTTGTCAGCAATTCAGGAATGAAAACACCCGTTTCAAGGCTCAATCTCGTATCATTGTCACGCTTTCTTCAGATATCATTCACACTTTTCTTATCAAGCCACCTTCTGCTTCTTCCCTCATCCTTTCAGACTAGAAATCATACATGTGATCTTGTACCTTACATAAAATCGAATACAGATGTACAGGTGTGTGCAACAGTTACAGGATATGAAATATTCGACATATAATTCATATAATGACCAGCACCTTCCAAGGGGTGTCAATTAAACCCTAAGGGATAGTTAATTGACACCGGTTATGAACCATTTGGCACCCTTTAGAAGGCCCAGGGATATATTTATGATTAGGTGAAGACGCTTCAAGACACTTTGTTTCTTGCTTTGCAACGCAGAGATGCTCGAACATGACGCTGACAAAGGCGACCACTGAGACTGAGACCAGCGAGGCAGCTGAGCTGTCCTCATCCGTTGCGACTTCCGAGGCAGGGTTTCGAAGGTTGTTGTTTTTCCTGAACTTGGACCTTTTGGGTTCCAAGATCCCTTAAGCTGTCAACTGTCACCATTTTTTCAAGAAAGAGTAAGAGTAGGCATTTTCGCATTTCTTTGACATGATTTATTTATTTCTTCATGAAAAGATGGTCGACATGATCGACAGCTACAGATAGGAATTTAACTTGGCAGCTCTAGGCTACGCCTGAGCCGAAGTCGCCGACATCGCCGACACCCGAGGAGAAACCTGAGGTGAAGGTGGCCTGTGTGCTTGTTGTTGTTGTTGTTGTTGTTGTTGTTGTTGTTGTTGTTGTTGTTGTTGTTGTTGTTCTTCTTTGGCTTTTTCAATAAATGTTGGAAACATCTCCTAGTAGTGGCCACCAGAAGACAATCATTTTTAAGTAGGGGATACCTATTCACCTTTGCTTCCCACCTGTTGCTGAATTCTGACCCTTTGAGATGACCAGAGGGTGAGATTTCCCAACTTTCGTTTGTCTCAAGTCATTTCAGTAGAGAGTTATGTTGTATTTGGAACTCATGCCCATGACCCAGCTCAGAAAGAACGACTCACATGATGGACCGTCCAGGGGGCAAACCCTTGTGCTGACAGGCGGTGATTGAAGCCACTGCCATTGAGTCTTTGATTCGCTGGTATTGCAGAGAGGTGCCATAATTTCTCCGGAATTCTTTGACAAGTGATCAGATTGGGGGCCCTTGAACGGTTCCACAGGTGAAAAGGAACTTTGGTGTTTTTTTTTTAGGTCCAGGTGAATTGTTGCTGTTACTCACGTGACACTGTGCTAGTGGAAACAGCACAAAAACATACAACATCCGCATCATTTACTGTGTGTTTGGTATATGACATGATTTTTCCCATCAGGCGGGTGTCCGAAATCTACAGAAACACATCGAGCGCATCTGTAGAAAGTTGGCCACCAAAGTTGTGGAGCAATGGGAGAATCGAAGCTCGCGATTTTCTGATCAAACAATTCGTTGGGAAAATTTCATGAACCACTTTTATATACCACTTCCAAAAATATCTTGATGGTCTCAAATGAATTTGGGGCTGAAAAAGGTTTGAGATGTTTTTTTTTTTTAAAGGGCACCGGCACCTACATTGGTGATTGCCCTTCCTAAAACTAACAGCCAAAGCCCCTGAACATAGGCTGGGTCCCAAAAGGAAAGGATCATCTTCCAACCATCCATTTTCAGGTGTTTTTGATGTTAGTTTCAGGCAGGGTAGATCTTGTTATGCCCAAGGTCCGGTAATCAATCTCTTTTCGGTTTTCTCCATGTGAAAATTGCCGAAAAATAAAAACAAAAAAGCGCACACCTCAAATCCAAGGAAAAGCATTGACTGGTACCGATTCAAATCAAGAGACGAACACTTCGAAGGAAGTCTTGGAATTAAGAGTGGATGAAGCTGCTTTGAGTGAGTATGTGGGAAAGCCAGTTGCTTGGTCCACTGAAACAGGAGTTCTTTCTTGTGTGGATTGAAACTACTTGATGGAGTTGAATTTCATGAGTGGCTGAGGGAAACTAATGTGTTTAGGCCAACTCTACCCCCCACAAGCATATCTTTAGACGACCACACTTGTCTTCAGCATTAAGAACATGTGCTTTGATTGAAACAAAGTAAGATCCCAACCAAGTCTACAATGCGGTTTCCATGATATTGTTATCCATCCTCCAATTTGACGAGGAAGATTTTTAGTCCTTGGGTGACCCAAAAAATCCACCAACTAGAAGTTGATTTCAATAACAAAAAACATCAAAACAAAAGCACTAGGTGGTGGTTTCAAATATTTTTTATTTTCACCCCAACCTGGGGAAATGATCCATTTTGACTAATATTTTTCAAAGGGGTTGAAACCACCAACTAGAAAACATGTTTTTCGAAATCTTTGTTGAATCTTTGAGTCGCGAGGTTTTCACATCGGATCGGCTATATGAAGGACAGCTACCTTCAGGCACTGTTACAGGACTGGCATGGACTGCTATGGGTGGCTCTGTGCTGTATATTGAGCCTCGACGAGACGTGGACAACACGACTCCACTGTGTTGTTTTGTTGCTTGAGGTGTATGCATTTGTGATGCCATCCAGGAAAGGTATTTATGTTCCAGCCATCAAATGCCGCTTCTTCCAAAAACACACCAAAAAAAGCGCAAAAGATTGCAACCAAAAAACCAAAGAAAATAGAAACCAGTTTTTATTTTCCAGGCAAAAAGGAAGTAGATAACTTTCGTTCCCTTTTCAAATAATTGTCCCTAAAAAATAAACCGAACCAACCTTTCCCTTCGCCTAAGGAAGCGACCGCCCTGCCACGCGCTCGACGTGGCGACGCGGCGGCCGCAACTTCCGCGCCGGCGGTGCCGCCAAGCCTGGCGGTGACGGGACAGTTGGGCAGTGTCATGAAGGACCGGGAGAATCGATGATGAGGTTTTTTGTGTCAACTTTTTGTTTTGATACACCAAAAAATGCAACTTAAAGCCAAAAGCAGTTGGGGGTGGGATTTTTTTAAATCCATTTTTTTGTTTTTTTTGAAGATGATCTTTTTTTGGAAGGATGTTTCGTAGTGGTACGATTTCTGAGTTGAAGGAGGTCGGTGTGGTTTCCGGGTTTATGCCCGCTTCAGAGGAGTCCTCTCAGATCGCCCTGCTCGTAGCACGTCGGCAGCTACAAGCCCGAGGAAAGAGTGGCTTTTTTGAGGAGCTGCTGGGCCGCCGGAAAATCAACGAATGATAGTCATAGCCAACAAGGCTTTCTACTGAAAATCACTGGATGCTTCATGCTAGGGTGAAGTGGTTTGGATCCTTCAACAAAAACGACACATCAAATGCCCCTGGCTTTGGCAGGAGCACGAGTTGTTTTTACACTGCCCCGAAGGTGCTACTCCAAAGGATGGGCCATCAGCCACCTTGGCAAAAACAAAAGCTTGGGATGTTTTAGGTTTCGTTGGAAGTTGGGATGAATGAGTTTGAGGATCACCAGGTTACATATTTGTTGTGTTCATCCCCCACCCTGGTTCACAGTGGATAAACAAATCATTCATTTTTATGAAGGGGCCAATACTAACCTTCACGAACTCTACTGGCAAACAGGGCGGGGGTTTGCCCAACATATTTGTATACCGGCTGCTATTGTCTGAAACAATTCTTGCAGCTTCCTGACCTATGGCGAGGCATGGGAGGTGTCTACAAACACCCAACCTATCAGAAATCACCAAAAGTCCGGTAGCAAATAACAGTTCCTAGTCATGTGCCATGCCGTCTTGTAAGACCGGGAAAATCTGTACTGCCAGGATGTCCCGCTAGAATATGCTAGGATTGCTCCTTAGGAACAGGTCGATTTCACCCATATGAGGATCATTGAACTGCCTTCCGCCAAGATTGTGAGTCCGCAGGTTCCCCAATGTACCGCTCTCGCAGTTGGGGATACCATTTGAGCAATGAAAAAGGGCCCCTGGTTGGTTGGGTTATATATAGGGGATGAGATCCTACCCAGGTATATAGGGATTATAATAAACCATTATAAGGATCCCTATTAACCAATCAGTATAATGGAAAGTAACAAGGGTTTTTTTCGTGGCTCATTTGAGCTTATTTTTGGATGATGATTTTGACAGCCAAGGCGGGCGTGACCATGACGACCGCATTGCTCTCCTTGGCGATGGAAATGCCGATCCCCACAGACTTGGCGATGACCGGAGAGGTCATAACCACACCCTTCAGAAGCATCCAACAAACACGGGAATTTCAACCAGATGTTTGCGTTTTTGTCATTTTTCACAAGTTTTCAAGATGCAGAAACAAAGCTTTTTTCGCATTTCCTTTTTTTTTAGGTTTCCAGTACCATGGAATCCCACTGAAATCCTTTCCGTGTTTGGAAGGTCTCATTGAACGGAAAGGTCCTGGCAGTTGGTGGCATCAAGGACAGCAAAGATTGCCGTTTGGTTGGAGGTTTTTGCAACATAGAGCAACCCACACGACCAATTTCCCAAAGATAGGGTAGTAGGGGAATGCTCCCATGGCTTTAAGGCTTCTCAAAAATATAGCTTGGTGATATGTGATCAAGTTCACCCAGGACATATGTGTATAGAAAACTTGGTTAACACTGTATGATATATATCATATACAAATTACATCATTTTACAGGTATATCGGTATATTCACTCAGGATTTCTGTGCATATGTTGCATCCAAACCGTATTCTTGGCTGTCGTGTTTTTCAGCAGGAAAAGACCATTGCTGCAAGGCGGGCAGGATGCAAGACTTTGATCTTCCCAGAAGCCAATCGTTGGAAACTGAGTGGATGAAATGGAATGGTGGTGAGATTTGTTGATGAATTTGTTGCTTACTTTTTTGTCATGATTTATCCACAACATGACATCCATCCATCCATCCATCCATCCATCCATCCATCAATCAATCAATCAATCAACCAACCAACCAAACATAGCAGTGGGTTGGATTCAGAGTCAAAACCCATCACCATACTTTTTTTTAAAATCATGTTTACAACTACAGTAGCATGGCCAGTATGTGGACCCGTGTGCCACCCTCTCGTCAACATCTTCGCGAGGTCGTGACTATGATGAGTTGCCCAAATACCTGCAAGATGGCCTTACAGTACCTTGCTTCGCACCAAGGGCACCCCCGCAGTTTTGTATTCCATGAAAATCTCCACAAAAGATCTCTGGCTGAAAAACTGAGGTGCACTTTGCCACACACTTTGATGAAGTCTTCAATGTGGCTTTTGGAGAGCAAACCGTGGTTTCCTGAGACTACGTAAGTTGGAACTCCTATTGGACGATGCTACAAAACATATCAGCACGCACGAACACACACATTTCTGCTGGATTTATTCCCCGATGGTTTTTCGAAGGAAAGACGCAGTGCCTAAGGATGCGAACAAACCCAATGACATCTGAGTCCATGTTTTGAGGACAGGTTGCACACCCATATGGGTTGCGCAATTGTCGTGTAGCAGGCCGTGCGCTTGGTCTCGACGAGAAGAATGCTGAATCATGTTCAGTGAACAACGATGGAGTTGGGTGAGTAGTGTACCATTGGTGATTCGACTTCGTTCTCGTCGACTTTGTTCTGATTTAAATCTCGAAAATTTTGGAGCCCTGCAGAGTACAGAAATCAGGGAGGTCTTTTAGAAGACATGTTTGTGACAAGCTGTGCAAGCTTTGAAAGCACCAATAATTCTACAATAAGTACCCCCAAAACATTGCACAGTTTGTTTCATGCCAGAGACCAAGACTTGCCTTATGCGCTCCAAAAGTCAACATGTTGAGTTTTTCAGACAGAAGACTTCAGTGGTGAAGACTTCAGAAAGTGTTGGCATCTTTGATAGGCTCGTCTCAAACTTGTAAGCCAAACAAAAGTTACCTTTCAACCATGCAAAAGTTAGTCAAATTTGCAGATGATTTAGACGCTCCACCTCTAAATCAAGTGATTTTTGAGTGATTTTTGAGACATTTTCCACCTTCCCATTTCAAGGTTTTTCAGGCATACCGTAGTACCGTAATACTTTTGGCTCAGCCCCAGGGCACAGTAGTGCAACTCGGAGGTTTCGTGTGGCACGGTGCCCAAAACCCCGAGGCGATATTTTTTTTATCCTCAACGAATTTCGCCACCAAAACTGGAAGTGATAAATTGGGAATGTTCTTTGTTGACATCCGCACGGTTTTGTACATCGTGGGATGACCGAAAGATCACCTTCCTTTGGGTTGGGGTCTTCCGAAGCATCAGCCCGAGTAGGGTCCAATGGATTGTAGGGATTCCTGGCCGGCCCAGATGCCGCTGTTGAAAACAATTTGCCAGGTCATGCAGATCAAGGTGTTCTATAGTGCTGATGCCAGTTTGAAACTCAGTTTTTTTTTTACGGAAGGCACAGCCCCTGAGCAGTGCAAGACTGGAGTTGTTTGTTGGTAGGGATTGATTTGGTATTCAGGATGGGTTGCTGGAAGAGATGTTCCTTTCCTAAAGTGACATCATCCAAGTTATGCTTTCGTTTTTGAATAATTTCGAACTTCTATGATTGAGTGTCTCTTGTTTAACTCTCTAGCTTAAACCAAGATTGGCAAATCAATGGTAGTCCAGTACAAGGCAACACCGTGATATGATTTCTACAAACATATAAACATTATATAGCGCGAAGTGTAGGTTTGTCAAATCTTGAACCATTCGCCCAGAAGAGTCATCGAAATAACCCTCCCTCGTTATCCCAATTGCCTCGAGCCTCGAAGCTTCAGGCAAGAGCGCGCTGCTGGATGTGCAGCCATCAGATACCGTGAAGGTGGATATTTTTTTGATGCCCTCTTGCCCTCCTAAAAATTCAGGTTTAAGCTAGGAAAGTGTGAGGGGATTTCAGGGAAATCCAGGTTGGTGATGATCCAAAAGTCTCGAACGAGTGGACAGTTGGATTCCCTACCTCAACGGGAGCCGGCTGTTGAGATCATTGGCACATGGTTGCTTTCCCTATCATCGTGGCTTTGGACAAAAGATCTCAAGAGTTTCACAAAATACATATTTCTTTGTTTATTCTTGCAAAATGTCTCTTTTATTTTAGCGAAGTGATCTTAAAGGTGGTAGAGTGATTCAGAATGATATCAGTGATATCTATTTAAAAACCGGGTACTGACCTCTTTGACTTTGTCTCAAGCAAGTTACTTGACCAGGCGGTGAAGCAGAAGATCATTGCCCTGCATAGCCCGCCGGAGCGATGTTTGGGAGGGAAGCCATGGGATTTACACTCCCTGAAGCTGACATAGAAATGGATGGTTGGAAGACTATCCTTTCCTTTTGGGGCACGGCCTATTTTCAGGGCCTTTGGCTGTTAGTTTCGGAGTGATGATTTAGTGATTTCGATGTTTTTCTTTTTTACGGATCCAGCATGTAAGTCGACCCAAAGTGCGCCTCCTAAATCTTCCAAGATGATCCCACTTTTTTGGTGGGAAATCTTGCTGGATTTTAGGGCCGTGCATTTTGAGACACATCTGTATCTCTTGCTAAATGATGTTTTTTTTCAGATCCATTAATCAATGATTCTCTGTTTTAAATTCACAGGGCAAAGAGTGCAAACATGCTTTTCGAAAAGCCAACAAGTAGCTGATCCACCTGCGACCGGAATGCAGGACTGGGCCAACACAGCTCTTCTCTCCGCCAGGGGTTCAACAGACTACCTGGAAAACAAGCTCCTTTGAAGCAGTCGTCGATCCAGCTGTCATTTTCGTATAGATTTGAAACAGAAAAGCTTTGAAGATGCATGGCTTTTCCGGCTACGGCTCCACTGAAAAAGATGGCTCCAAATGATTCAAACCCTAAAGTGGATAAGTCGGATAAGTGGAATGCGATGGTCCCATCATAAGCCCTAAGGAAGCGACTGGCGCAGTGCGGAATTGAGGAGATATTCAGGGATAAGAATATCATGCTGGCCATCATGACCATCATATTTGGACCGTCCCGCATCTTCCATCTTTAAGTACCCCCCAAAAAGGGCTCAAGTTGGCATCAACTCATAAATGGTCATCATCGAGATCCAGCAATCCACTTGACTTTTTGCTCCCACAACTCGTTGCCACGTTGCAACGCAGGAAGGGGCGAATCTGAAATTCGCCTATGCGCGAAATCTCACGCTGATGGAGAAGGTTGAGCTCAGTTGCCAGGCCTTGGACTGATGAACTGATGAATGGTGCAACTAGTTGTATTTTTGATTTCAACAAATTTAATTTTTCGGGAGATGCCTGGAAGTACCGTAACCAACCAGAGTATCAGTATCAGCATATTATATCATGTACCTGTAAGGGTTGACAGTTGACAGTCTGCTTTCTTTGGGATCTGGAAGTGAATTTGGGCTCATTTTCTGTCAAAGTTGCAGGGCGTGACGACGGATTCCTACCAGCTGCCAGCCATGTCTATCAGCCTGGAACTTGGTAGTTGACTGGTCTTATATATGGGGGAATCATTGGGACTTGAGACTGTGCTAATTGCTAGTCTTGCCGAATCTCTTGGATGCTTCCTGTTCAACGAGAATGGCGGGCAAAAACAAGGATTCAAGATTTGACGGACACCAAAAATCTCTTCGTGTACAAAATACTTAACATCCTCCACCCAAATCCTCGTTGAAATGCGAAGATCCAAGGCACAATGCCACCTGAGTTTGCCTAGAGGGTCTGATCAGGATGGAAGGCGTTCAAGAAAGCACTGCACTGGAAAGGTCTACGTTTTGAACCCATGAAGCTTTTGCTGGAAAGAGGATGAAAGATGGACATCTTCCAACGTGATGAAGAGATGCGGAGTGCAAGTGGATGGAAAATTGGCATTCAAAGACACGACTTCAGAACAAGAAACGATGTACTGTCGCGTCATTGCATTATAATGGCACAACTGTTCTATCATCATGGCTGCTTAGGAAGCTGGCTTCAAGACTGGCTATTGTTTTATTTTGAAGGTAGGCCCAGCCATGCAGGGCTCCCCGAATTTTGAGGCCACCCCATCAATTCCAATCATTTTCGGTTCGAGCATGTGGCGAGTGAACGAGTGTCGTGGTAAGCCCGGAAGCCCCGCACGCTGCCGGAGCCATGCCATAGCCGTGGGGCGTGGATTCCCAGAGACTCTTGGGAGCAGCTCAGGTGAAAACAGTTGATGTGGTCATTATTTGATGCTTGTCATATGGTTGTATTTTTGATAATGAACTACCAACTAATCGTTTTATCCATTCTTAGTCCATAAGTAGTGATAATGATTCAACATTGTGGAGCAGTACTACTATATATTCTGAACTACTTGTTGTCAAGTGTTGTTGCTGTTGTTGCTGTTGTTGCTGTTGTTGTTGTTGTTGCTGCTGCTGTTGCTGCTGCTGCTGCTGCTAGGGTCACTGCAAGTATACATGCAATACGAGACGTATAGGGTCCAAGTATTGTTCCCCAAACATGTTTACCTATCAGGACCTATCAGGAGTCCTCTCATAGAGAAAAAAACGTGGTGCTAGTGGTGGATGTTCACATGTTTGGAGTACAACATTTTCTAAACATTTCTAATAATTGGAAACGATTTGCAAAAAAAACGTGTCCTTTTACAGATGCTTTCGGATGCCGGAATCCTGAGCCAGCGCTTTGGATTCCAGGTTGGTCACCAGGAATCCGGGGAAATTTTTTTGTTTGTAGCTCAGGTCGGGCTGTCAGCATGCCCAGTGGCTGGCTCAGCGGTTTGACACAGCCTTTGGTAGGTTTTGCCTAGGGGAAATAGGAAGGTAGCAATGTTGAAGAACAGAACAGGACGCAAAGTTATGTGAGACCTATTGGGCTTTATCATGTTGACGATATTTTACTACTTGATGCTACTTGTTTAGTCAGTTAGAATCAAGTGTGAAGCCGCCTATTTTTTTCCTAATGCTGCTTTCAACATTTCACCGATTCCTCCCGTCCCAGATGAACAGTGCAATCGAAGGTGATGTTGAAGAAGCACCAGATGAAGTTGCAAAGGGGCCAGATGAGTCGGCTATAGAAGGCACCATGGGAACCCACAACCCTCATTTTTAGGGATTGTAACCCATATTTTGGGGGTGTAAAACCTTCATTTTTCCATGGGTTGTTGGGGTCTAAGGGCTGTCGGACTACAGTGGTGTCGGTGTCGGAAAGATCGTCCCTTTTTAGCACATCTCAGCTGTGGCAGGCAGTCTATGTGTGAGGTTTTGGGAAACTTCATGTTGGCAGTAAAGTTGCTGGTTTTCTGCTCCTTCCTGGGAAGCCAGTGGTACCAGGATGTCCCTTCGGAAGTTCGGATCAATAGTGATGGTGGTGTGTCACAATTTCCGCATCCTAGCCATTTGCTAAAGAAAGTTTCAACCACAAACATGGCCACTAAGATGCATGATGATCCCATGGATTTTATTTTAGGGACCCAAGGGTAGGGCTCCGCTTGTTTCCACGATGTTGTGGATGCAAATTTGCCCCTGAGGTGAAGATCTTGTACCTGATGATCTTCCAGCCAGTGGTGATTCCCAAAATTCCATGGAAAAATCCACGGGCTTTGGTGGTTTCACTTACTTCTCAAACTGCCAAGACTAGGTGGTGGCAACTCAAACATTTTTTATTTTCACCCCCGTTTGGGGATCTGATCCAATGTGACGAGCATATTTTTCAAATGGGTTGGGAAAAACCAACCAGAAAAAATGGGGGGAAGATGGATTTTTCTCCCCAACTTCAAAGGTCCAGCATTTTTTAGACCTTTGAAGTTTCAACATGTCATGAGGTCGTCCAGAAGGCGAAGAAGGAATGTCAGGGAGACGAACGGGCACTTCTTTCAGGCCCGAGACGTACTGTCGTTGGACGTCGTTTGTTGTAACCTTGCTGGCTGGAGAATCACCGTCATTTTTGATAGGGGACACATCTTCAACTGATCCATTGTCATGTTAGTTTTCGGTGGGTGCATTCTTTTTCATTTGTGTTTTCGGCAAATTGGGATCAATGAACTTTTTCTCTTTTGAACTGGATGTATCGTTCCGCTGTTTCAGCGGAAAAAAACCTAACATACGAGTTCCGTTGGGGTGGAAATTTCAGATGGAAATCACCCACTCGCTACTTTGACCACACATCGCCATTGCTGGTATTTGACCTCAGAGCCCAGGACCTCGGTAACGAGCAACTTAGATGCAGGTGTAAGGGAGCTCAGTTGGATTTTTTTGAAAATTCCCGGGACCTTTCTAGGTGGTGGCAACTCAAAGATTTTTGGACTTTTCACCCCGTATCCTTGGGGTTTCATGATCCAATTTGACGATATCATATTTTTCAAATGGGTGGGGAAAAACCACCAACTAGATTTTGTTTCGTTTTTGTGACTTTTTTGTTCTTCTTTTTGTTTTTCAGACTATTTTTTTTGTTTTTCAGCTTTGCCAATTTTGGGTGACGATTTTGGTGAAGAGATTCAAGCACAAAAACTTTGTAAGTCCCAAGACCATCAAGACCCAAAGATCCTGATGCAGTGGATGTGAACGTGAGGAAAATAAAAAGCGCGTGCTGAAACACTTGGAGAAGTGACCGACTGTCGATCAGAATGGGGAATGACGGAATGGGCCCGGAATGGGCAGTTTTTCAAGCTTTTGCATGAACTTGAAGGAGGTGGAGATAGGGTTTAAAAACAAAATTCCAGTGGTCTTTTGGTCCCTTTTTGGGCTTCTTATGGTGCAATGGACGTGCTTTCTGTTTTTTTTTGGATTGCCAATTCACTGTTGCTTGGCAAATCAACACTCAATTCGAGGAGAGCCGATTTCTTTTCGTTTTTGTACGGACAATTAGGACTTCGCCGCAGCAACCAGGTACTACGATGAGACTCATTTTACACGACAAACGTCAGATGAAGCGCAGAAGCAGCGAAGAAGCCCAGTTGTCGTTCAGCGGATCTAGGATCCCCCAGTGGGTGTAGAATCTGAAGGTTCCAGAATTTTCACCCCCAAATCCAGCCAGATTTCGTGAAACATTATATATATATATATATTTTTGTTTTTGAGTGTCAGATCTGACACATCTATCACATCAAACTACCCGAGGCCGACAAAACAAATTACTGTTGATGGTGATTTGAAATCCTGCACCTGGGATCTACAAAACCCGTGGGTTTATAAGGGGATAAACGAGTCGTAACCTCAACCGGTTGTACTGGCTGCGCTCCTTGAAACGAACATAACATCATCTAATCATCTACCCCCCTGAAAACTAACATATCCATATCCCCTGAAAATTGATTGATGGTTTGGAAGATGTAGTTTCCTTTTAAAAAGGTCCCTTTTCAGGGACATGTTATTTTTTTTTGGGGGGTGTGTAACATCTGAAAATTGATGCAAAAGGAAGACGCTCCTTTTCTTTAGGGCTGTGGGCTGCATCGATCCTTTCAGGTGCTTCTGAAAAAACGTCGCTGTTTTGCAACCGAAGTTCCTTAAAAGCCATCCAACTGGTAGGTTTTTTTTTGTACTTTTTGTTTGCTGTTTTTTGTTTTCCACCTGGGAATTTTACTAACTTGTGGAATTGGAATTCCTTGCTTCATTCCACCTGCGCTATTGGTGATGTTTTTTTTTTAAAGATTTGGTGGATTTTTTTTACAAACTCCGAAAGTTGGGCCAAGATTTTTAAGAATCCAATTTGACCTTGCAATCTCAGGGCCGCGCAACGTTGCATCTTGCCACGGAACTTTATCGTTCTGCGGAGCAGTGTGTCGGGTGGGCCCAAGGATGGTTCGGAGGTGCGGAGAAGGGAAGATGTCTGAAGGAAGATCATTACACTCCCTGAAACTAACATCAAAAGCACCTGAAAATTGATGGTTGGAAGATGAAATCGCCTTTTGGAAAGGCCTATCTTGAGGGCGAGCCGTTAGTTTCAGGGAGGGTAATCACAAATGTAGGTGCTGGTGCCCTTTTGAATCTCAAACCTTTTCCCACAAATTTTATTTGAAACCATCAAGATGTTTTCGGAAGTGATATATACATGGGATGAATTTGCCCTTTTGTCAGGCTGGTGAAGTTTGTCAAACATCAGCCTTGAGAATCCACTTTGACGACATTCTCGATGGCATCTGTTGAGATGGCATCGGTGGACCAAGGAAACGTTCCTTGCAGATTATGGACCAACGAGACACACCAGACTGTCCTGGCGAGGCGCAATTCCTCAAGATCTCTGATTTTTTTTAAACATAGAAAAAACAGATCAGTAATTTTGGAAGTCCACATTGTCACCATATTTTGCTACACAAATGGAGGCAACCAACCTAAACTCGAGCCAGCCAACCCTCTTCGGTAGGTGAAGTTGGGTGAGCTCTTAAAAGCCATTGACCGCTTCAATCGAGCGTTTGGGTCCGGAGTCCTGGCGATTGGGGAAACTTTCGGTTGGGAGCTACCCAAATTTGGCCCAACATTTGATGTTTTGTTTGCGGGATCCCATTTTTTTGGGCGATTTGTTTCCTGTTTAGTTTGGGGATTTTTTTCCAAAATAGATTTCCAAAATAAATCTACCAGCCTTCTTTTTGGGGGGGGCATTTCAGGTTGTGAAGAAACAAGCAGATGGTGGGAGATGTGTTTGTTCAGAGTCCTGGAGTCTTTTTTAAGACATTTTTCTCGAGCCATTTTGGGTGAAGATGGTGAAGCCCCATCCGAATCAAGTGGATTTTTTGGGATGGCGGAGATGGAACCTTGGGCTATTAAAGCATAGCGTTTCTTTTTTTTGGGGGGGGAAGATGAACATCCGAGAAGTGCATGCAAAACTGAGAAAGATGCTCATGTTCACATGGCTGAACAGCATCCAAGAAAATTCCAAGACACCGGACGACTAAAAACACTCGGCTGCATTTCTACCACCATGATCTCAGCCAAGGGAGAAGAAGGAACCCACTTGGGATGTTGACCTGATGGAGGCGTCGATTTGTTTTCTTTTTTGATTTTTTTCGTGCCTTGGAAAGACGACGTGACACCGCGGTGACAACGGTCCCAGTCCAGGGCACGTTTTGGTGTTTTGTTTGGGCGGCAGGAGTTGGGCATCCACGTTGGATCCAGCACCTTCGACCCGGACTGGCAGAAACGTTTTATCAAAAAATACCAACAGCAAAGTGTCCCCACGAAGATGTTTTTGTAACGGGTTTGCTAGATGTAGACACTTTCAAAGCTTTGGGTTTTTTCGGCGAAATTTTCCAGATATTCATCGATCGGAACTTACATGATCCTTGTGAAGGACTGGATGGTTACCTGGAATCGCTCACAGATCTTTTCCCGTTTTTGTGTGCAGTCCGGGTACACAGCAGCTGTCGCTAACGAGCCATTCAGCCATGTATTTTGTGCTTTATTTCGGAATGGTGTCACTCTTCTACCTTGGCAAGTGGAAGACGAGTATCCAGGTTTTTCATGATATAAGTACTGTATAGTACATATATATATATATAGATATGTGTATATATATACATATACACAAATACATACACATATAGCAAGCAATGAACAATCCCAACTTCATACACCAGTCCCGCT
>DF243999.1:0-31826 GCA_000507305.1 Breviolum minutum Mf 1.05b.01 | reverse complement strand
CCGCAAATGAAATGAAATGGTTTGGTCATCAACCAAGAAAACACCCAATCTCCACCCACCCCCTTCCCCTTGCGACTTCGTTTTGGTTTCTTCCATCACCTCTCCAGCTACTGCAAGTAGTGGAAGTGGAGGTTGCAGACATGGGATCTGGAGATGCAGGATGGTTCATGGGATCCCCCCAACCATTGGAGGTGTGGTATTTGGGAAGATTTGTTTCCAACAAAAAAACTGTAAAAGCTGCGAGATGACCAAACATCTCAAGTGGTGAATGTTGATGATTTGTGAACATTAAAAAATATCAAAGGTAGGATAGTAGGAAGAGTACAATTGCAAATATCATCACCGCAACAATTCAGCAACAGTTGAAGCAGGAAAACACCATTTTCAAAATTGATATCAGATATGGTTTTGGGTGGAATTTGAACAAAAATGTGGTGAAACTACAAGGAAAGCTTTTTAGTAACTCCCTAACAGTTTGCTCCCCAACATGCTTGGGGATTTTATCTTTGACATTTTACTTGCAGTGAGACAAACTTTTCTAGTGTGGATTGTGCACCAATTGAGAAAGCTGTAAATCGCTCCCAAGTAAGTGATGCTTTGGCGATGTTCAGATTTTTTTTGAAATCCTTACCTGTTTTTTAAACAACAAATCGGCGAAATGACTTCCAACTGCGCCTTATTTCCAAAAAGACTTTTAATAATGTAGTAATTCACCGACTGTTGAACATCCCGAAATAAAGGAATGTCTCCCCTACCAGGTAAGCTACCTTTTGAGGGGTCCCGACCTCGGGGAAGAGAAGGGCCTTCCAATTTTGAGCCGATGATGATTCCTTTCAAACTTCTCATAAATTCATTGCTCTTCACGACCCAAAAACAAAAACCGTCACCCCAAAACAAAAATACACTACAGCACAAATAAACAACATCAACAGAAAAAAACACCAGCAACAAATCACCCAAAAAAACCTGCATCCTTTTTCTCTGCTAAACTTTTCGTTTTTTTTTAAACCTTCCCCCCTTTGGTTGGTTGGGTCTGCCCTGTACAACGGCGCTGGGCACCTTCCCGTCGTGAGCGTGAAGGTCCAGCGCTACTGCCCCGGTGATGTCCGGCGTGACCGCCGTTCCGGGAGCAGGCGGAAGCGGCTAAGGCTTCGGTGGCATCGAAGGAAAAGGCGTGGCCCTGGGGTGGTGGGGGATGATGATGTTGTGGGGAAGATGGTTGGGGAAGATTTTTTTGTGTTTGTTTTTTTTTGGTTGGGTTGGGAAGGGTTTCTCCTCCTATATGTTTTTTTTTTGAAGAGCTCAAGTTTACAAAAAAACCTGGAAAAATTGATGATAAAGAAGGTATTTGCAAGGGAATGATTTAAAAAAAAACATTTTGAAGTTGTTCTTTACAACTGGACCTGAATTAAGACCCCTTCCCTCACTTGTGATTCGTATGGATCCGAAGATGTCCACGATGGCGGTTTTTGGGTCTTTTGATCCTTTGAAATGAAAATCCAACTACCTATGCAAACTATTTCGTAACCCCTCGCGTTAAACCCACAATGTGGACACATTTTTTTGGGGGTAAAACAAAATCTCCCCAAAAAAATCCCCCCAAAAAAATCGATACTTACAAACCTCAAAAAAGTACACAACAAATATATTTGATACGGAATAGATCCTGCACCACCTTGTATAAAACCTGGAAACAAATGGGGTAGACTACCTATCAACTGGTGCAAAATTGTTTCCATCAACGGTATTTTTTTTGGGGAAACTTTTATGCCATCACGATCCAATGTTCTATGACGGCTTCAAAAATTTTCTTTGGCTCGGTACCACACATCAAGAGGTGTAAATTTTTCATACATTCGGGAGGGGGAGGGAAATATTTAGTGACCTTCATGTAGGTGTAAATCTAGATGAAAAATCCAACATGTGTAACTTGTACCAGATGTTTTTGCACGCACAGATACACAACATCATTGCCACATGCAAAAAAAGTCATGAAATATGGAATTGCGAATCCCCAATGTAAATGGTAAAAAGAAAAGCAAACAGGCATTTTTTTGGGATTATAGTTTAACACATTGCTGTTTTGTAGAATATGATGAAAACCGTATCTATGTCGACAATGTGGACTTTCCAACTTCCCTAGTCTCGCTTTTCCAAGCCAACAACACATGCGCCTGTCCAATACCGTCCTGGCAGCTTGACCCATTTGGCTGTCAACTTTGCTCTGTGACGGGTCGCGATGGGCGGAAAAAAACACTGAAAAAAGGTCCCCTTATAATGTTGATGTCACACGGCAAGTAATAGAAACATCTCCCCTTCTTCATTCGACGCTGCACCATTACAAAAAAAAGGAAAACAAACAAACCTCCAGACCTAAGGCTTGTGGCTTGACTAGTGGCAAATGATACTGACGGGATTGGGTTTGCCAACGGATCATGCAAGAGTGAAGTTAAAGTATAGTATCTATACTTGTCCTCGGTTTTTACGCGTTTGATGCCTTCTTTTGGATAAAGGAAACCCAACCGAATGCTAGTCTCCGCGGCTGAGCATTTTTTAGGTAGCATGGATGTCTCATTGTAAAACGGCTCGTTTTTTGCTTTTTAAGATGGGGTTGTGCAAATGCAGCTCCGCAAGTGCGACCAAAGTCATACAAAAACAACACGCGCATGACATCCTTGCCAACCAGTTTTGCCAATGAAAACGGAATCTGTACAACAACAACAGCAACCACAACCACAAGAACAACAACAGAAGATCACCCGCGAGGGAAATGCACTGCGTTGCTTGATGGGTGCGATCCATTGAACATGTGATCATGACGATGACTCAGCACCTGAATTTTCAATACTAATTTTTTTGTTTCCCACATATGATAATATGCGTGGAAATAAAAGTAAAAACCCGGTCTTTCTGCCAAAAATATCATCATCCTGAAAATTCAGAAAACATTTCTTAAGATTTAGATCATTAAAGAAAACAACCCACACAAATTCAATGAACATATAACACATGTGCAGTTTCACCAAAGAAAAAATATCTTGCATCCATACAATTCTACAGTCCGTACCAGTGGAAGTCACAAGGTTTCCCCTTCCGTCCTTGATCTCCAATTGATCCAAACACACCTGGCAAACGAGGACGGTTGACCCTTTGCCCTTATAAACAAGAAAGATGGGAGGCCGTTTTGGTAAAACTGGAAGGCATAGGTTCCAGCATATTATTCTTAGCTTGTGGATAAATCTCCATTCGAAAATCATTTCATCATTTCCTTCTGATTTGGAGTTTCCACAAAAACATTTGGGAAATCTCCAGCCAAACCGCTGTTTGCTAAGGGAACATTCCACAAAATTATCTCACCTCAAGTAAAGATCGGCTTTTGACTAATGTCAGTTGGATCACCTTTGTTTGGGTCTGGCAACACACCGGAGACCATGAGCAGACTCCAGTCCACCAATGGTTAATTGGTGGTTTGGCTTGGTGGTTTGGGATTCTAGAGGCACCCCTAAGTAAGGATCCCTTTCACAAAAAAAAAATGCCAGGAATCCAAACCACCAACCCAAACCACCAACCCAACCGTTAGCTGACCCAAAAAAGGCGATGAAAAGAAGAAACTGGCTGGCCCTTTGGGAATGAGGGGTTCATGAAGCTATACATGCTTATGGGGATTTATTCCCTCATTCACTAAGGGCCAGCCAGAAATAATCCATCATCATGCCATCATGTGGCTAGCTTGAATAAAATTGAGGAGGTGTTTTCCGTTTTGCCAAGGAAACCACTGCAACCCCCCAAACATGCCCAAAAAAACTTCTTTCAAGGGGTTCAGATTCTGGGATGTGGTTTACTTGGAGGATCATCCCATGACTTGTATGTGGTTCAAACATAGGGTTAGTCTAGTTAGAAATGGTTTGTAACCCCCTTAACCAACCACTTACTAAGTGGGGGCCCATCCTCCAAATAGAAGGGAACACGTCCCCTGTTTGACATTCAATTCCTGGCCCATGCGCGTTATTGAAGTTTTCCTCCGTCCAAAGGGAACATGTTAGGTTCTGGGTTGAGAGAGAGTAATGTCCTTTAAACACCGACAAAAAAAACGGTCCCAACGGTAAAGACTCCTGTACCACCTGGGATTTCTTTAAAACCTCGTCAATAGTGGGGTAAACTACCTTTTCTGTACTGTAGGATTTCTGAACCATCAACAGCATGGCCCATTCTTTGTCTTGGATTTCCTCAAGATGCTTGGAAAAAGAAAAACATATTCTCTTAAATGGCGGTTTACTGGTGATTTACCATGGTACAATGTAAAAAATCACTAAACAAATCCAAGAAAATGTGTCCCATTTTATCCCACGAAAAAACCACGAAAACACATCCGGGTCCCATCCCCATCCCCAACCTGCAACTGTGCGGGCCACTCGTCATTACTGGGATCCACCGCAATCAACCGATGGAAACAACCTGCAGCCTGGAATCGTTGCGATGTTTGTGTCGAAAATCCGAAAATTTCCACCACCCAAAACATGGGGGGAAGGATGTGGTGGAACATGTGGAACCTGAAATCTTCCAAAAATATGTATCTTCCCGTATCTTTCCTCTGAAAGGTGGAGGATTTTTTTGTAACAAATTTTGTTCTGGAGTGTTTTTTTGGTGAAGGGTGAATGGCACCCCAGGGTAAAACATGAAAATTCATGAAACCAAGTGCTACATGAAATTCACACCCTACAGGTATGGGAACTTTCCGCATTAAGAACCTTTCTTTGTAAATGGTGAATTGGAATATTTGGTGGATTTGTTACCCACTGATGCTTCGAAGAACGCCATGACAGATCTTCAACTGCTCACTTGCGTAACTGGGATGAAACGCAAGTACATCACCTTTCACGTTTTTCCCTCAGAAATAAGACTTATAGAAATAAACTCTGGTGGGTGGTTTCAAACTTTTTGAAAAATATTGGTCAAGTTGGATTAATTTCCCTAAGCAGGGGTGACACAAAAAAACATTTGAAACCACCACCTAGAACTCCATTTCAACGATGTGCTAAGAAATCTGTGGGGCACTCCACATTACTCCCTTCTGTTCGCACCAATTTCGTTTATTGGCACTTGAATCCTTCATAATTTCAGATTTACATCTTGTTCCAATATGGAAGACGTGCAAGGCAAAAAACAATTCGGTTTAAACGTAAATATTGCTGACTATCCTTATTAACCTCTATGGTATATGGATGATAGATATTTGATAGACACACAATGTTTGATGAATAGACAACCGTTTGGAAAAATATTTGTCAAATTGGCTCGAATTTTCCCAATCATTGGGGTGAATATAAGAAAATCATTGAAACCACCTACTTGACTTGGTACAACCCAGCAGGGTTTGCTGTATGTCCCTCTTAAACATCGCAAAAAAGAAGCGGAATATGTTCATTTTCAGCCCTATAGGTGTTTTTTAGTAACCCCTCCAGCAAGGGACAGAAAGCAAACCCTGGAAGATCAACAAATTTTCCCGAAATGATCATGTAGTGGTGATCAACCCCATAGTAGAATTTGAAAAAAACGCACCTTAAACTTCACACAAGCAAATCAAAATTCGATAAGAAACAAAACCTTGCCATGGAGAATGCAATTACTTGTGATTTACTCGATGAAGCTCTTGTTTTTTCTTTGCCTTCGGCTAACCTGCTGGCTAGGCGCCTGCGACCAATGGCACTGGCGTTGGTGTAAACGTCCCAGCAAACGCAAGGCGCCCACCTCAATCACACACGAGTGAGACGTTTTTGATTGCCGCTAAGGATTTGAAAAAGGCAAAAAAAATAGACCGATCCTGAAAACAAAAGTTGACGACAAACATTGCTGCATAGATCAGGTCCTCGAAGGCACCCCTCTGCCACTAACCCAACAGAAGCCAACAAAAACAAAAAGTCAGAAGCCGAAAAGCCAAAAAAAGCCAAAAGCTAAAAGCAAAAAAACCTAAAAAACAAACGCAAAAAGTTAAAAGCCAAAAAGCCGAAAACCCAGAAACCAAAAGCCAAAAAACCAACAGCAACAAAACACAAAAAAATGTTTTTATTGCAACTCCCTTTGCAACCCCAATTTTCACTAGCCACACGGCCCCCCCTCCGGGGCAAAGGGCGACTCCAACCCCTAGTGGGGTGAAACCTGGCGGTATTGGAGCCAAGGCCAGCGGCCCGCCAGAAGCCTTCGGCCGACTTATCTAACGGGATCGTGGCCAAAAAGCGGAACCCTAAATCACGAGCCCGGTGAAACAGGGCAGCCACCATTGCCGTGCCTCCGCCGCTGCGGCGCAGACTGCCAATTTTTGGCTGCACCACAGCCCGCGGCCATTACATACAATCAAGTGAAAAGGTGGCGCCGGCCCTTGATCCCGCACCGCAACAAGCAGGGCCACGTCCATCCCCACCGGCGATGCGGTCCACGACAATGGACAATCATACAAACTGCATGCGCTCATCCACTGGGTTGTGGATGATTGCAACATCCGGTGGGCCAGGTGGCAACAACCGCATGACCTGACCGTCAAGGAAAACTAAATATAGAACAAGTAAAGCCCCAGACTGACAGCGTGAATTTGGAATTTTGGATTGTCGAAAAAGTTGAAAAACTTGCATGTTTGGCTGATCGGTTTGCGCCGAAGAGTGCAGACCTTGAAACGGTTGAGAACTATTTGCAGTACACCCAAGCCAGCAACCCAGGTCCGATGGACCAATGAAGTCAGCAGTCCGTTGAAGATGAAGAAGAGGAGTTTTTTGACAGTCAACCCCGCATGGAATGATGTTTGACCTACGCAATTGAATCAAGTTTTAAGATGTTGATGACTTTCCAGAAGCATTACTTTTTTGTTAATATAGATTTCTGGGTACTGTGTGGGGTTGTGACCCCAATGTACCCCGAATGCATCCAATTCCTGTGCTAGCGCCTTCAAGAGCTTGTGTTTTGGTATGTGTTAGATATCTAGGCAGAGCTTACAAATCTCAACATGCAGTAGATATCTAGGCGGAGCTTACAAATCCCAACATGCAGCAAATGAACTTTTTGGCTGCAAACTTGAACAACACAAGCAAGTCGAACATGTTGCGTGACAGTGTTGTCGCTCCACCTCTACCTCTTTCCGTGTTTTGGAGATTTTGAAGATGATGATGATGATGATGAGGAGGAGGAGGAGGAGGAGGAGGATGGTGATGGTGATGATGAAGATGAAGTTCGGTCTCCAATGAACACCCCCGGCTTTGTTTATGCTGCCTAGGACGAGACTGAAGAGGAGACCGAGGAAGAGGAGACCGACGACGAGGTGGAGGAGGAGGAGGCAGTTGCATGCATCTGCCGCACTCATTATATAACACTCAATTGTTTTCTGGGGAGGAAAGGGGTGTTATGGCGATGATGTTTCTGTATGGCCCGTGTGTGGACAAAGTCCTTCCGAATTTCGCCTAAAGTCTTTCAACAAGTTTTTCCATGAACTGTGTTGCAACAGTACTCTTGCTCCATGTCAGACAAAAAGGACTTTCTGCTGTTCCGATATGAAAGAAAAAAGATTGATGCCTTGAAAGATGAGATAGATGGATCGAAAGATACAAAGACAGATACTTAGTTAGATAGATAGATAGATGGATAGATAGATAGATAGATGGATAAATAGATCGACAGATAGATAGATACATAGATACATAGGTAGATAGATAGATCGAAAGATAAACATATGGATACATGCAAAGGCGGATTCCTGAGGTTCGGCCCCCATTGACCAACATCTTTTTGTAGCAGGTTTGTGAACGCAAAGTGGCAACATCAATTCAGTGGCAATCTCTACATGGCCTTGTTTGTAAAACACCGGTCGGGCACAGCATTTTGTAAGCACTTGAAGTCGTGCAGAAACGAAGTTAAATCCCACAACCGAACCTGCCTCTAACCAGAGACACTATAGTTGAAATTCTTCCACGTGCCATTTTCTTGACCTTTTTTTTCGTTGTGCGGCGTGAGGGGTGTCTGGCGACACAGTGGAGGTTGCTGTTCAGGGAGCCCAACGATTCCGTGGAAGTATGCAAATATGATCTTACGACTGGCTCAAACACAGTGTTTGGCCAACCTCCACTGTGAGTAAAGCCGTCGAGGCCAGTCGTGCACTGGGGGGTGCTGTTCAGGATGCCAAAACATACCGAAGAATTCCAACTGTACGTCATAATTTCAACCCACTAAAAGTTACTCCCAAAACCTGAAAGTTTCATGGAACTCAGCCAACCGGCCTCAAAAGTTCGGGGTAAGACGAAGACCAGCAATTATCAATACCGTGTTGGAAGAATATACCTCATAAACAATTGGGAAGCTCCAATGTTAATGGATGATATTGAAAGGTATTCACTGTTAGGAGGGGATTGTATGCCGTGAAAGTATTCAAGCGTGCTCGTGTCAGTGACCCAAATGGCATCAATCGAACAGCCAAGTAGCATTCTCGAGGCTGTTCAAAGTTGTTTTTCGTCTCAGGCGCTGCAAGGCCGCCACCAGCCCGTCAACGTTGCTGTGTGCCACGAGGCTTCGCAGCTGAGCAGGGCCTTTGCGCGCGCGTGCTAGCAGGGAGAAGATGGCTCGGTCTGGCAGCCTTCTCACCTCTTCATCGCGCCCGGCTGGCCGCTTCTTGAACCACCCTCCCAGCCTCTGCCGAGAGGATGTAGAAGTCGCGAGGTAAGTATAGTTGCTCCAAAATGGGTGGGCACCTGCTGTCTGTTGTGTGGCTGCGCATAGAGCCTGTCATGCACAGTGAGGTGCCTCTCGGGCAAAGCTTGAAGTAACGAGGATGAGTCCGATGGAATTGGACCGAGCAGGACATCCTTCTACTTACAGTGTTCCATTGCATAGACTGATGCCACTTTACCATTCTAAAGCTACTTCCGCAAGACTAAGATTAAAAATGACGACAAGAGTAAGATTGTGTTCAAGGAAGGAACGGACCCTACAAATGAACGTGTCAACAACGTGGTCCCTAGATTTTGCTTAATTTTACCATGCCATGACCGATCTAGATTCAACCAGCTTACATTTTGCACTTCTGTACTTCCTCGCCCCCTTCCCTCAGAAAATCCTCTCGAAGCTCTTGCTGGAGCCCAGCTTCGTTTTGGAGGGGGCATGGCTCTGCACGTGGCGCCTTTTTCGCCCTGCCTACCGCGAGCTTTGCGGGCGTCCTCTTTTTTCACAAGCCGCCTTGCTGCTTTGAGCTCGGCAGCTTCAGTTTCCCCGAACCTACGGTGCGACTTGCGGCTCACTTTGCGCACCATGCACATCCTCGACGCAGTTGAGGGTGCCCAGGGCCTCCTCAAAGGAGCTGTGCTGTGAGGTGATATGATGCCATGTGACATGTGGTTGGTGGTGAGGTGAAATGAAGTAATGCGGTTGGTTGTGAGGTGATGTGAGGTGAGTCAATGTGGTTGGTGGCGACATGTCATGTCATGTCATGCAATGTCATGTCAAGTGGTGTGATGTGATGTGGTGTCACATGATGCGATGATGCGATGTGATGTGATCTGATGCAGTGGGCTGGTATGTGGTTGTGGTGTTAAGTGGTTGGGTGTGAGCATGAATGAGTACCGAGAGCTCATGTCGCAGTGGTACATTTCCATACTGAAAAAATAAAAATACAACTCCGTACTACAATGTAACTACATCATTGATGAAACTGCGACATTCATGTTAGATAGTCGCAACACATGAAACGTCCAGTACCGTGAGGGAAGCAACCTATGAGATGCAAAGCGTGGTGTAAGTACGGCATTCACGTCTGGTAGTGGCAACACATGAAACGTCCAGTGCATTGCGCGGAACAACCTGTAGGATGCAAAATGCACTGTAACTTCGACATTCACGTTTGATAGTACTATCATTATTAAATTACTACTACTATTACTTTTTTGCACTACTTTACATTATATACTTATTTTCATGATAGAACATTTCTCACTAAATCTCCTTCAATTACAAACCCTATAGAACTGACGGTCATCTGGTCACTGCTCAAGTCGAAAAAACCACTCAGGGGTGAAATAAGATATGGTTCCTCCCTTTATTGTGGATGGTTGGCGATTCTTAGATACACCCCCCCCCCCCACCCAAGAAAGAAAGATAGTGAAGGGAACCCCGAAAATAGTGATCTGTTGTTACAGACTTAAAATATCAGTTTCTTTTTTTTTTCTCTCATTTGTGTACTCCAAGCAGCTTGAAAGAAACAAAACATCATGGGGAGCCCCACGTGGTGTGGATTCTCTTGGAGAAAAGTCATCAAGAGACGTCGTGCCTCATCAGCCTGGAGACAGGCCATGACAAACAATCTCGGTTTTGTTGGGATTTCCGACTAAGATGCGAAAGGAAATCCAAGTGAACCTTAAAAAAGATGGACGACTCCCAAATGGTGGTGCGTTTAAATGGGCGATTTATATACCATGGTACGGTTTCCGTAAAACATCACCAAATTGAAACACATCCAAGGCATCTATGTTTTTTGAGGGGAAGATCCTATCTTGGAGTTTACTGCCAGTAAACAGCCATATCTTGAACAGATTTTTCACGTGTCGGCACTTCGAATTTTTTCTTCGAAAAGGTGAATCCACAAATGACCACCGCTCTGGTGAACATGGGCGTGGGAAGATTTTCCAAAATATCAAATTGCCAAATGGCCAAAATGCTAGAGATCTTCCTGACCAAATTAGTTTAGCATGGCAACTACAGGCCTCACTACACTTTTGTTCAAAATTTACTTTGGTGGACACACTTTTTTTCTCACCAGATGTAAGTGAAGTTGGAATTTTTCACAAGCTTCACTTTTCCAAGGTCCAAAAAGGACCCTTTTTGATGTCTTTGCCAAATCTCCACCCGAGGTTTCCTCGCCTGTCCACGGCGCAATTCCAACAAAGCTAAAGCGCAGGTGGCCTTGAGAAGTGGAAGCCAACAACCCTTGGGCTGGACATGAACCCATGAACTGGTGGTGAAAAATAGGGAATCCTTATTATTGGTGTATGAAATAATCATCATATAAGTCGGTAGTTTTAATCCATATAATCCCCTAAAAACCCAAAACAACTCAGGTTTTTTTCACTGCTCACCTTCGCTTTTTGCACTTTCTTGGGTGTATGTTTCGTGGGTGGATCTCTATAAACCTTCATTGTCCACTGCTACTGGGAGAGTTTGCGCGACACCCAAAACATAGGCATTTCATCACTAAAAAACACCAACCAAAACCACGAACTAAAACACATGGCAACCGAATCTTGTTTGATGACCGGTTGGCACCAACCCGCCTCTAACGTACCCCCCTCGGAATTAGGCCTTTATCAAGGGAACCCTCCAACCCTCAGGATGTGCTTGGTGGTTGTTCTCAGCAACCAAAAAGATCTGAGTTCTTTCGGAAAACATCGCCGTAGTTCGACGTAAAATGATATCTCAAAAACCTGAGCTGAGCGACCCCACCAAAAAAAAATAAAACCATGCAAGCAATGGTGGATTTGAGGATTTGAAGCTTCTAGATGTTCAGGGGTATTTAAATTTGAGGCATGCCCTGACAAAAACATAAAGTACCTCTCGTGGTCTAATCATACAAGTAAACTATAAACATATAAACATTGACATATATATATATATTTCACATAAATACGGCTATCAAGATCAATGTAAGCAAATTCAATAAAATCAACTACAAATACTAAAACATATGATATATATATACATAAATTCATATAAACTTGCTCCTCATTTATGTGACTTAGATGCCTATATCACCTGGTCATCACTTTGGACCAAAATCCTCTGAGGCTGCGAACTGTCTCGTCTTGTGGTTGCAGTCGATTGGCCTCCCATTTGGCCATCATTTTATTGATTGGGGAAACGGATGTTCCTACAGAACAAATGGGCAGAGCCCAAAAAAATCCAGTTAAAGATGCGTGGATGCGATGCAAAAAAATCCTAAATGAAAAGCCCGGAAGTACAACTGGGGTGATGAACGTAAAGTTTACTGGGGTGAAATATCTCAAATACTCGATTTCCTACCCACAATCATCCAGTACATTTGATGATTGTGTTTTCAAGCTCGAAAGCAACGCAGGGAAACGAACAATATCTGGGCCATTTTTTTGATCATTCCAAAATCTGATTCTATTGGGCATTTCTTTTTTGGGGGAGAATTGGGTGTCCTCGGCGGGTTGGTCGATTTGCATCTTTCAGAAAGATGACACCTTTATTCCAAATGGCATCGTCCAGTTCCCATGAGCTCACAAAATTCGCATGCCAAAAAGGGAGGATAGAGTATCGAACCCTTGGGTTTTTGGCATCTTGACTCCGGCATTTCGGCAATCATCGTAGATCGTGAGAAATGGTTTTCAGCTGGCCTTCAAACTTTGACTTTTTTAGGAACCGAAAAAGTAGCAGTATCACTACAATGGTAGTTTATTAAAGGTTGATACTCTAAACATACAAGGTACCTTAGCTAGTTTTACCCCTTTTTTCACCAAAGATTTTCAGGTACCTAAAATGCAGGTACCAAGTACCTTTTAAGGCTGTTTTGGGGGTGGGAAAACTCCCTTACACAAGCTGTATCCATACAGCGTATCCATTTTAGGTACCTGAAATTTGAGCTAGTTTTACCCCATCTAGTTGGCGGTTTCAACCAACCCATTTGAAAAAATTTGCGCAAGTCAAATTGGATCGAATTTCCGGAGGGATCCGGGGTAAAAATCTTCAAAAATCTTTTGAGTTGCCACCACCGGGAAGCTATAATATCCCATCAGCCTTTGAAGTATGAGTTTTCCATATTTTTCAGGACCTGGTTCAGCGTATCCATCCGTGCGGCGCCCTTTCGGGGTTTGGATCTTCTTGAAACCCTTTGGCGCCTCACGATACCAATACAAGGCTGCACGGTCCTTAGGGTGAAAGTTTTTCGAAAGGCCGCAGCGAGTTGGAGATGATTTTCGTTGGAAAGTACAAATTTCTTGGGGAAACCAATGAAAGGATCGGGGATTTTGTATGTTTCCGTTTGAAATGGTTGGAAAAGAGGCTATAATCGACATTTTTACATCATTTTTGACCATCCAAAATGAATGAAACTGCTATCAAATATTGGATGCAGTTCACTCTTCCTTGCGTCTTCCCGTAGAACTTGTACTGCGACATGGATGGAGGCTGGAGGCCAAAAATTTATCAAACTTCCCATCCTAAAAATGCACAGGATGAAGTGGAATGACGTGAAGAAATGACGTGACTCGCTCTTTTACCGGAAGAAAACATCTGCAGATAAACAAATGACTCCCAAACTTTTGGCGGAAGATATCAATTGAAGCATTTTTTCCTAACGGCCAAAGACAAGCAACTGGGTTTTGAAAGCAGACATTTCCAGAAAGCACCGTGACAAATCCAAAAAAACGGCGAAAAAAGCACTCAACACTCCCCTTTTCCACGAATGATCCGTTTGGAAGCTGGAAACAACAACAAAGAAGAGTCATCTAGTTGTTGTTTTTTCCCACCACCCAACAGCTACAAAAATATGCTCCTTCAAATTTTTTTCATCATCTTCCCCAAATCTTCAGAGGCAAAGATATCCAAAAAGAATCTTTGAGAAACATAGATGCAAGTCTTACTTGAAGGTGATTTTTGCCACAAAACCTGGATCATCATACATCATGGAAGACCACAAAAATGGTTAAAGCTAAACCTGTTTTTTTAACCACTAGAGGTCTTGTTATTTTTTGTCATACTAAAACCCCCATGCCAAACCTTTGATTTGTGAAACCATGCTTCAAAAAAAAAACACAAGTTCTCTCCAGAATATTCAGCAGAATGTTGACGTAATTGGTAGGAAAGGATCAAACGATCACTAACAAAAAAACACATGCCATTTTCACATGTGTTGATAGAAACCTGGGGAAATCGCTGAAAAAAAACATCGCGATTCCATCTATTGGCCCCAGCTAGAAACAATGATCCTTCTCACATCCAGCTGAGGGACATCATTCTTGGCTTGGTAGGCGCAGCCCAAATTGCCTGGAATTTTTTTGGCAACATGGATCCATGTGAATGGCCAACATCTGCGAAGCTGACACCATGACGAAATGAGATTCATCAGTGCTGCTACAAAGAGTTGAAAAAAACAACATGTACAAATAAGAACAAGCATGATTTTACTGCTGCTAAGGTCAAAGATAATTGACCACCATCATCATCATCATCATCATCATCATCATCATCATCATCATCATCATCATCACCTTCATCATCACCCCAACCATGACATCTGATGAGTTGATACTCAAGGCATCTTCCACCATTTTTGACTAAAAGAAACCACCTCATGATGATCAACTTGATATCAACTTGTAAAAAATGCCTCTCAGCTCAGTTTATGGTGGTCACCCTTGGTGACCAATCCCTGAATCATGGGAATCTAAGGGTACATACAAAATTGATAAATACTACGGTAAGAAATCAATAGCTAAGTAAACAATCAAATGAACGATAAAAAGCAACATACTTAATCAAATGACAAAACATTCATCAACGGGCCCGCCATTATTTTTTTTCTGCACTTCGGTCATCCCAGTCAAAACCCCCACCCCCGGAGGTCCCCCAACCGCATGCAACGTGACTGGAAGGTGCCAATTGTCTTGCATCATGCAATTCTCGAATGGACCTCAAGCCGAGGTCCAAAAATTACCATCGAAATGTGGCAACCTTTCGAAGAGGGAGATATGTTAAAAACAGCCATGATTTCGGAGCAACAACAAAACACCCAGCGGAAAGCAACACCCACGGGTCTTTTGCCAGGTTGATGTTAGGTGTTTCGAGCTCATGAGATTTTCATGGGGTTCATCCTTTAGATTTGCGATGTGAAGATGCTTAGGGACAAAAAAACAACAATGATTCCACTCCCCAAATGGTGATGAATCTTATGGTAGAAAGGATTTCCATAAACACAAAATCCAAGTCATCCCGAGAAACACATGGGGCAACTCCAGATAATCCGTTAAAGTCTTACTTGGTTCCGCGTCACTTTCCATTACACCTTTCTATGAGAGATGCGGGAGTAGGCAGTTCTGGCAGGAGTTTTATCTTGTAAGTCTAATAAAGGATTCTTCCCACTACACTACTGACCCATACAGTTTCCGGTTGGCAGTGATTTGATATCATGTACTCACTTGTAATTATCTCGGATTAGTTTTTTCAATCATTTTCAGTGGTAAAACAAAAACCATGGAAACACCGCCAGGGATTTTCCACGCCCCATCACCACATGAGCAGTTTTCAACATTTTAGTGACATTTTACAAAATCCTATATAGTTGGTTCATGATGAGATCATTCTTTCATGGCTTCCAAAGGAAGTCCACCAACATAAGTAGGTAGTACAATCCTTCCTTATTATACAAAACAAACCAACCAAGGGTGAGTGAACGGATCACCCGCTCACATCGACTGGTGGTATGTCTCACTGGGAGTCCCTGACTCATCAACACGACCTTCATGAAGCAACCGAGCACCGAGTTTTGTAGCTCTCACCGCCTGCAGCATTGGGGGGAAACAAATTGGTTGAACATCTCCTCAAGGCGCCAAGTCGTGAGGATATGAACCGAAGGCTACTTCGTGATGCCCCTTTTTTGGCTTCTTTTTTTGGAGTTTTTTCCAGGTAAAAAATGGTACTCGGTGGCTCAAGGGTACTAAGGGATCGTTGAGAAGTTGGAGGCATCAAATCACGATTTAGGATGATAACCCAGGTAACGACCTGTCACCAACTACCATGAGCCAGCAAGGACTCAGGACCTAAAAGAGCAGGGGGTCGGCAATCGCCACTTCCATGCATGGGTGGTTAATGTATTGGCCCTATAAAAACTTGGGGACTGGCGATCGAAAATTGAAAATGGCTGATGCGATATTGAGGAAACGCATCTTTTCCTTTCTCTAAAAATTTGTTTACGGCCTTCCAAAACTTTGAAACGCATTTCCCACCAACACCAAAAAGGAGGAAACTTTGGTGTGTGAAGCAAAAAAGCCTCTTGAAGTGGTGACTGTGCATCAAATCCATGGACCAGAGGCCGCTTGAAACCCACCGACTCATTCCTGTAAAGGCCCAAATGATGTTGGCAAAAAAAAGACCCAATAAAACAAAAACCCTCTGAATTCCTGTGGAAAATCTTTTTTTCCTGTGAAGAATCCACCAATCAACAAACAACCCCGTTGTTGGTTCGTTTCCCTGAAACCGCCCCGTTGGTTTTTCGTTAAACGTTCCGCTTGCCTCGGGTTGTTCTGAATCCAAGGGATGCAAGACGAAGATGTGAGACAAACCGATGTCCTGTTTTTGTTGCCCAATGTAGGGAACGCTTCTTCAGGGAACCTTTACCTACATTTGGGCTCAATTGTATGGGTTAATTGTAAGGTAAATATTTCCTACATGGAGCATATGAGTTGGATGCTTTCCAAATAGCACCTCAGGAAGGTAGGAAACTTTAACCCAACAAAAAATCCCTTCCCCACCCATTATCGCTCCCCCTGGCTATCATAGGAGAGTTTATTTGGGAAGGTGGGTTGTTTAATCAAAGATCCATGAAAAAAGCTGGCTAAAAATTTGGACTTCCAGTTTTTTTAAAACTCTATCAGGGGGTCAGTTTCTCAGTTAGTCATCAGGTTTCAGGGAAGGTAAAATCCAACTTCCACCTATGGAAGACATTCTTTCTCGAGATTTCAGGGGCAAGTCCTTCGAATTTACCATCGGGATATGCATGGTTTGATCGCTCCAAAATGAGTCATTTTAATGAAAAAACATCTTGGGAACTTTTCCGAGTCGAGTTTGGCCAGATCTATTTTCGGAAAAAAAAATAAACAAGGAGTGTAGAATGGATCACTTTCTGCAGGTTTTGCAGTTCGCACTCCCTTTGTCAACAAAGATATATGATCCATACATCTATTAGCTCGTGGATTGAAGATACTTCGAAAGTATGGGCAATTTGGCTCATGTAGAAATATCATATTTCATCAACCTTGCATTCCCTCAAATATGTTTGTCAACTGGGAATTCTTGCGCTGGGATGGGGTGAAAACTCAAAGACTTCCAACATCACCAAATAAACCTAGCAAATAGAGGTAACCAGTACAAGTTTTTTGAGCTGACTCAACGCCTTGCTTCCCCCCACAACAAAAACATGTAAATGGGATTAAATGAATCACTTGAATAAGCTTTCCACCAAGATCCCTATCACAAAGAGTTCCTTTTCAGGACTTTCATTTTGGGATCTACATTTTGCTTTCATCTTCTAAGACGTGCTTGGAAACCTAGGTGGGGGTAGCTCCAAATAGCCTCCCAATTTACGATTCGGGATTTAAAAAAATACTCCCAGCTCCAAATCGCACATCACTGACCTCAAACTTCCGTTTCCCAAAAAAAAACCCAGCTCTTGTAGTCTTTTGTTGTGAACCAAAAAAATCCCCTAAAGACTGTTAGATGATCTATTTGTGAAGTGAATAAAAATCAATCGCTTTTGGCCAGCTATTTCCATGGCAGCCTTCCACCCTCCGGATCCCCATGACATCCACACCTCCTGGCGTACATGTTGACCAGCACCACATGTGGCACCTAAGGCCTGTAGTTTATCCCAAACGTTTCGTACACCCAGCAGGAAGTTTTCAAAGTCCATGGGATCGGTCAGATTTTTCGAATCGCCTTCCGGGAAGGGATGGGATGAAGATTCCAATGGGATGGGATGGGATGGGATGATTTTTGGATTGGATGGTTAGTAAAAATGTTAAACCTTTCCTGGGAGATTTCGATGGGGGATCATTGGTTCAATGGAGATGAGATGGGGATAAAGATTAGTAGAGATATCAACAAGAATCATGTTCATGATAATGATAAGGTTACCCTGCTGGGAACGATCACACATCCCACCGAATGTGAAAAGGAAATCATCGACCCAAAAGTGAGTTTTGATGGGGACATGTTAGTTTTTGTGGAGGGTAAAGATATTAAACCGCAGAATCTTTTTTTTGGTTGGCAAACCAGATTTTTTTGGTTGGTTGCGGCAGAAATTTTTTGATGTGGGTCTTCAACGAAAAGGGACCAGGGTACATTTTGGACTGCCAACAACTTTTCTTCTTTGGTTCGGGAAGCATTGAAGGGCAACCAAACAAATCGTTGAATCTCTTTACTCCGACATACCCAAAGCTTCAATAGCTCCATAGTCGGACCAAAATTAAGGCTTCAATCATCACCATTATCCGTCTTCACAATCTTCTACGAGCCAACAAATCCACGTTCAGCAAGAAGTTTTGACACCACAGCAGTGCCTTTCTCAGACACAACCGAACAGTCCTTTCAGCAATGCTGCCACACATTCCATGATCAGGATCTGGCCAGAGAGTCAAGCCAGGTCCATGAATTCAATGAGTGATTTGCCTGATTTGCCTGTTTCATCCACTACGGACTTCGGAATTGAGCTCATAGCACTTATGTATAGCCGCAACTGCCAAACTGCACATGAACTCCACTCTGACAGCTGTTCGCAGCTGTTCGCTCCACCATAGCAGGTTTGCACACAACCTTGGCACAAACCTGTCTTTTCCATGGAACCATCTCAGTCACCAGTTTATCTCTAGGGAGTGCATAATATCAAAGCAGGGGTTTCCATTGAAGAGGGCACTAGTACTTAGAGGATCATCCCAATGAGTAAGTGATTCATAACCATGGCTAGTTTTCGTCCCCCAAGGTTCGGGTTGTTCCCCTTCCAAATGGCTGTTCCATGGCTTATAAATGGGGTTACTAACCACTTACTAGCAGTGGGTTACTTGATGATGAGTGGGTTGTTTTTGGCTTGAAAAGCTCGGTTTCCCCAACAAAACATCTCCCTTCAAGCGAACCCGAACAACCAAAAGAACAATTGGAAACACCTATGGCTCACATTCTAACCAGTACTGGTTGATTAGGTTGTGGTTCCAATCAAAAAAGGCGGACAAAAATACTGAAACTCTAACATGGAACCTTGCAAATGAGTGCCTAAAAAAAGGAAAGTCTTTTTGGAAAGCATCATTTTAAGGTCCCAGGCGTTAAATTTCGGGAGGCGTTAAATTTTGGGAGGGTAGTCACTTTTAAACCTAACAAAAACACCAAACCAGGGCCCCGAAATTGTTTTCACTGCGCAACATTTTGCAAACCGACCTGGTTCTTTTGAAACAAACATCTCCCCAAAAAAACACCAAGAAACCGGTCCCAAGAAACCCTCCAAAACCACGTTCTCTCAAGGGCCTGGAACAAGCCAATGACTTATGTTTCGTGGCAACTTAAGGCGAAGCAAAGACCACAACCAGCCCGTGCGGCAGTTGAATGACTTCGAACGTTTTCGACTTGTTGAGTCGTGAATTTTGATGCGATTCTGTATCTTTTTGCCTAGGAATTGTGACAGTTATCATTCTTTTTCAAATGTAAGGTCCTCAATGGATGGAATCTTAACATGCAATCACCCAACTGAAGTCTTTTTTTTTTGGGGGTGGGGTTTTTCAACTATTGAGCCCGCACCATTTCAAGTATTTTTCGGTTGTCAACAAGATTGATTGTTGGAGATTTTTCTTTTAAAACTTTTCGAAAGATCGGCTGTGAATTCTTCAAAATTTCCCTTCAACATTTGCTGCTTGTAGTCCTGTTGCGGCCGGATGATGTTGACATCGAACATGACTCTCTTCTTGGGCTCGTGCCACCTTGTTTGAACCTTGTTTGGACGATGTTGCGTCAGGTTTTACTGCTTATGAAACATGCTTAAAAAACGGTAGATGCCAAGAAAAAAGGTAGATTTGCCATATCAACTGGTGGAGAACAATAGTGCTATGCCAATGTTTTGTCCACAAGATACCTTCAAGGTATTATCAACACGGGGCATCAATCATGGTATCAAGTGGGGCAGTTTATTGAGTTTATCAGCATGACGTACCTGAAGGCATGGATATAAACCAGCGGGATGCATGGCTAGATTTAGATGCTGAAAGATTTGTCACTCTCTGCGATGAATGACGTATACAAGGACTGGAAGCCATTTTGTTCCACTTGGGACAGTTTTTTTCACAGTTTGATAATCGATATTTGCCTATTTTGTGAGGATCAGGTTGTTTCAACCCCCCCCAAAAATATACCCAGTTAAAAACAACATGACAAGATGACAACATTAAACAAACGATACCGGATTGTAACCTCAGTCTTTTGACCTTTTTTATTTCAAGCTACTCCCCTGGAAGTTTAACAGCGAGTTTTCGCCTGAAAATAATCAAATCCCAAAAGGAAAGTCATCTTTCAACTATGATTTTTCAGGGGCGAGCTGGTAAACTTCGGGCTTATACTGGTTGGTTAATAGGGATCCTTATAATGGTTTGTTATAATCCCCAAATAAGTGGGTAGTTTCATCCCCGCTATGACCCAACCAACCAAGGTTCTTTTCATTGCTCAATTGGATCTCTTTGAAAAGACCATCCATCCAACAACCATTGCAACCAGCTCCTTGGACTTGCGAAAGCTCGGCCATGATGCGGGTTCGGAAAAAGTGAACCAGAACATACATTGACTCCCAAGTGGTGGTGCGTTTTTGATGGTGATTCTTTCATCCCATGGGATCCGAAAATCCGTAAAAAATCACCAAAAAAAACAAATTCAAATTCTGCTGGGCAATTTTTTTTTGTACTTCACCAACCTGGAAAAAATCCTGAAATAAGAACCTAATTTCCCCTTCCAAACATCGACCACCTTGTCTCACCACGCGCAGTTTTTTTTTGAAACATCGAGTCCCAACGGCTTGTCGTCGGGCTTCGCACCAATCTTTGGGTGCCTCCTTCCGATTTTGGAAGGGAAAAGATGTAGATTCTGGGGATGTTAGTAACTAACAGGTAAGGATGGAAATGGGTAGGATTTTTTAAGGCCTTGGGTGCTACTTCCAAATAGGTGATTTTCAAAGGATACAAAGTTGAAAGATTTTGGAACACATATTGAAAACTTTTGAAATAAGGAGCATTCCCCGAAGAAACTCACTTTTATTTGTGTGATGCCCAATTTTTTGGTCACACGTGATTTCCCCAGCCGATACCTTGGATCTGGATGCATCATAACCTTCCCACCAAAGTGTGTCCATTTCCTTCGCGAAAAAAAAACACCGTAAAATGCGACAAACAAAAAAATCCCCTATTCAACTTCGATTTTGGGAAGTAAAAATTCAACAAATCCCAAGGAAACTACCCTTTCTGTGAGGGTAGTTCACCTGTCTGATGTCGCCCAAATGAACTTGGGTGTAGATACCATGTATTTTATGTACAAGGGTCTGAAGTTGCTATAATCCTATAATGGGGTATATACAGCCCTACTATTGAGTTGATGAATATCATCTACCATAGGGAAAGAAAGGGAGCGGTTGACCTTACCATGTACATCAAGGTCGTCCAACAGCCAACAGCGCTTTACTTCACCATTGCTAAGATGGAGTTGCTTTTTTTTGTGCAGTCGGCCACTTGAGCGGTGTTCATCTGTAAGCATCTGAAAAGAAAAACCACAGGTCACTTGACGAAACCAAACAGTCATCTTAGTGACCGTTGCAAAACGCATGGCGGCTTGACAAATTCACCGAGGATGAAAACATGAACACTGCTTCGTTGTGGCGAACTTGCTGGGCATTTGCGGAGTGTAAGCAATGGACATTCTGGAAACATTTTTTTAGCACAATCTGTGATGTTATTCTTCCTTCAATTGGACGATCAGGATTGGACCCCTCAGACATAACCGGAATGGACATCTCCCTCCCACCAGAGTTTTCACAAAACTTTGGGTGTTTCATAGCCGTTAGCAGTTGACAACTTTGAGTTAGGGCTACATCTCTCAACCCGCACTAAAATCAATTCAAAAAGGGGGGCGAATGGCGGGTGTTTCAGGGACTCCCGGTGACCAGTATGCCAAGCATAGTTCTTCGAGACATAACCTCTGGTTCGAATTTCCAGACGTGTTTCATCTGCCAGTCTAAGAAGTAAAAACAATCAATCCCTGAGTTTTGAACAAAATCGATGTCAAAGTCCTGTATCAGAAAAAAAAAGGAGTGGTCGTTACTAAGATATACTTAGATAGAAACCTGGGAAAACTTGCTCCAAAACATCACTCTCTTCCCAAAAAACAGCGAGTTCAATTTTCAGATTCAAACCTTTTTAGAAAACTTTAATCTGATCTAAGAGTGCTAAGAGTCTCCTGATTCATTGGAATCTAAGGATAGCTAAAACCACCCGAAAAATGCCACGTAAAACCCTCAAGAAATATAAACCCGGCCTTTCATTAAGGGATCATGAAGGGATCATGGCCTTATTTCTTGTGGGGCATGGGGTGGGCCCTTTGGACTCCCAACAAAAAAATCTTGGTTGAAAAACTGTGAAATCTTCCAGAAATCCACTGCTTTCGAAAGGCTTTCGCGAGACTTTGGATGGACTTTTTTGGGGGAAGGATGAAGGTGAAAAAAACAACAAATGATACTCGAAAAATGCTTCGATTTTGCTTCAACTGGTTGAAGCCAAACATTTACCTAAACATGTATTTTTCCCCAAAGAGAATGTGAACGAAACCCGCTGAATTTTTTACCAAAAGTAGAGCTTGGTACAAAACACGTCAGGATTCTTTGGGACCTGTCCAAAATAACCAGAATTCAAACTCCACACAAAAGCCATCCGACTTTTTTTTTTCGAGAACGAAGTTGTCGATGTCGTCGTTGTGACATCCACCGGGCGCTCCGCTGGGGGCCTCTCAGTGTCCTTGACCACTACCCCACCTGAGTCTTGGTGAATTTCAGCAGGACATATTTCTCGGAATGAGAATCTCGCATTTTTTTTGGGGGGGTTCAAGAAAAACACAAGACATCAACACCCACATTAAAACATAGAAAGTTTGCACTTGGCAGGAATTTTGGCTTGGGATGAGATGATCAGATGACAGACTTTCTCTTTTTGAACACTGAATTTTATTCATAGAAACACCTGAAACCCTGATGGATGATTCAAGCATCGGACTTTTTCCATTTGAGGGAGAAAAGTTCTACTCTTTCCATTAAAATGGCTCCGGAGATAAGCAACTCATCTTGAAGTGGACCCCATTTCCTACTGAACCATGATTATGGGAGGAACATATTGTCATCAACCCATCATAAAAAGGGGGTCGGGGTAGGATGTCATAAAACACACATATATATATATATATATATGAATATATATATATACAGTATATATATATAGTGTCATACAAATCACACAAAAAAACGGTGCGCATTCCGTATCTGGTTTGTCATCTTTTGGGGTGTAATGTAGGTGTAATAATCCCATCTAAACTCACCTTTTTTGTTGGTGTTTTTGCTTTACCCTCCTAAATCCTAAAGTTTAATTATAGCCCCTGAAAAATGGTGGTTGGAAGACAGGTTCCCTCTTGAAACGGTCCCTTTTCAAGGGCGACATGTTAAACTTCGGGGGCTCTACCCTTGATGAAATTCCCGGGCTCGCAGCATCCGGAGTTCGTTGTTTTTGTTTTGATCCGATTCCTTTTTTCTAAAAAAACATCATTCAACTAGTAATGTTCTACATTTTCTCATTTTTGCAGCTCATAAAGATAGAAACATATCATTTGAAACCATCATCCAAATAATGATGTGTAACTATTTCTAAGATGTGCTCAGATAGAAACCCTGTGGGGGTTTCTGGCGACTCAACCGCATCCCGGAGTCTCCATTGTTTCTTCCAAAAACGACTCAGGACTTGGGTGTGGCTGGTGGTTGAGAAATCCCGACGAGAAAACCACCGTTTGGATGGTGCTAAAACCCTTGTAAATCATGGGATAAGATAAACCTACCAACCTCAACTGGTTAGTTGGATTTCTGAACCATCAACAGTAGCAATCATGATTTCCCCACAAATTAAACAGGGCTTAGGTACGTCCCAAGAGATTCCGGAATTCCATTGGAAACCGGGAGAAGCAACGTGTCAAACTCAAACTCCTTAACCAAGCAGCATCTATAGGCGGCTGACCCTTTGGGGAGAGCAGCCGACTTTTGGTTCCATCATCTGGGCAAATTACAAACAAATTCCCAAACCTGAATTTGTTTCTGGGGATTGGGGGGGAGCGATTCCCTTACTTTTTGTTACCATCATTTGGGATTTTCCCAACCGGGGGGGTTGGTTGTTATAATTTACCCAGCATGATCTACCAAACTGAAAACAAAAAACACACACACACACACACACACACTGCTTGCTCACCAGATTTCGCAATAAGATCCAACAATGGCTGTTTCTTCGGGTCATGATGAACTGGCGACCCAAACAATGCTTTTATATTTTTTGGGAAAACCCCTCAACCAAATTTCAAGATCAAGTTTGATCCTCCCCAATATGGGTGGCACTTAATGGAACTTTTCCATTGTTCATTTCTAACAATCTTTAAACATGGGTTACATTGGTGAGATTTTTTCATGAAAAAACAAGTCCATTAATTGGAGATCTTTACTCTTTTTTTGAGCATGAACATATCCATAGAATTTTGCCTTTCAAAAAAACCGCAGGACAGACAGATGAGTTGCAAATACTTGGTGCCATTCAAAATTCCAGCCGGAAAGTAGAAACAATCATTACACCCAAGAAAACCAACTGCACTTCCATTTGTTGGAGAGGCATCAACAGTTCTACCAAACACCTTTTCGGCTCGGTCCTTTTTTTCTGTGTGAAACTCCTTAGGACTGAAATCCCAACCAAAAACTACCAGCCTTTTTTGGGGTGCCCCAAAAACTCCGGTCGAAACAGACAATTCCAAGGGACCATTGTCGACTTTGATAAATGGGCACGTCATCATCATAGCCACCCACCTGACACATTCGGGGCAAAAGTTGGGCTTTCGCTTCCTATGTCCTTCTGATTCGGAAGATGGTTTGGGAAGATCAAGGCTATTCAGAATAGACTGGCTTTGATCTTTACCAGGGAATAAGAATATACTGGCTTTTCATGCCTTGTTTGTTTGGGAAGGGTTTTTCTTCTTTTTTTTCTCACCGTCTTTCCGATCCCACCTGCTGGAAGTTCTGTCTCAAAGGAGAAAAAACATGTGAAACCAACCCTGTCAGGAAACCAAAGCAATTGACAATTCAACGACCATTTTTATCATGGAAAAAAAATCCCAGGTCTTGTCTGGGCAAAACTTAAACCCCTGTCAAAAGGTTTAACTTTTAGCGAGTTCCTTTTGAAAAAAACCCACCAAATTTGAAGGCGCTAAAGGTAGAAGGGACGATTCCTAAGATTTGCCGAGAAAGGAATCAGTGATAATTACACTGCCTAAAACTAACACTTCGCCTTTCAAAAGAGGCTATCCCCCAAAGGAAAGGATCTTTCAGGGGCAATGCGGCTATGCTAATTTCATGCCTGGTCAACCTACCCCCCCCCTTAACGTACCGCCCCTCAGGGAAGAAAGGTTTAATAGCCGGCCGTATCAAGGGAAACCAATGGTTACCCTCTGGTAAACTAACATGGCAATGGAATATCCCTCTTTTCAATAGGAAATACATCTTCATCCAGGGCCCTTTTTCCATTGCTATGTTAGTTTAAACTGAGTGTACCGGGGGAGTTTGGTTGATGAGCCATGAAATTTTCGGCGCTTGATTTCTCCTGAAGGATTTCACCCCCTCCCGACTCCCTCGCCCGCCTGCAGGAAGCCTTTGGACTCCGAGGCGCTGCGTCGTTGACAAAGACCTTTTTGGAGGAGAGAAAAATCTGGGAAATCACACGAAAAAACAGCGGGGGGAAGGTTGAAACGAAAACAGTGGTTTCAAGAAGTTGTTGTTGTTGTTGTTGTTGTTGTTGTTGTTGTTGTTGTTGTTGTTGTTGTTGCAGTTGCAGTTTTTGGCAGCCGCGAAGAGGAAGCAGCAGCAGGGGCCACAAACCTCCGAAGAGCTTGTCGAAGCACCTGATGTTGCTGGCAAATAGTTCTTCAACATGTCTCACTCTTTCGGACTCAAGGCCTCGCCCAGCTGCCAGGAGCTGTCCCAAGTCATTACCTGCAGCTGTGCCAAGTCAGGAGCTGTGTCAACGTTTTCGGAGTCATGACAAATCCGACTGCGGGAGCTGCCAGGTCCGCCAGACTATGTCCGAGGACGACGTATCCGTCTAACCTCTCCGCCAGCACAAGTGACTCGGACGCGCCGCCCGTTGGTGGTTTCGATGCGGACACGTTTGCCCAGCAAGCACAAACGCTGAGGGCTGTCGTTGGCTGAGGGGGAGATCCATCTCCCAAATCCATCTCCGTCAGGGCGGGTGTTTTCTTCACCAAGCTTCACACGGTCTTCAATGCTTCACAGGGTGTTTTTTTTCTTCACTGGAAGTAGAAGTTCTTCAATATTTCTTCAATTATTGGGGATGGCGACCCTGACCCCTGGATGATTCTCTCTCTCACTCTCTGGTCTTCCTCTGATGTTCCGGACATGGTCAAAGCAAAACTGTGTTGGATTTCCTTACCCATAGTCTATCCATGGAATTTTGCTAACGTTAAATGCAATGACTGGTGTTTTCTTAACCGGGGAGGAAACTAATACCATATCTCACTCAGCCATTTCAGACCATGAAACTTCCCCAAACAGTTTGTTTTTCCACCAAAAGATCATCTTCATCCTTTCCTGCTGGTTTCGGGAACCTTTGATGGGGAGAGCTGTTAAACTTCAGGGGGGGGGGTACCGTTGTTTTTCGTCTTACATAAAAACGCCTTTGCGAGCTACATGTTCCCCCCTTTTGGACGAAAACTTTACGGTTCTTTGGTGAAAACAAGAAGTCAAAAAGAAATCATCATTTCTTTCGCTCCACCTTTTGGGTGATTTTAAATAACTATTCCACTTTCATTTTGGGAACATTCGTAAGATCAGGAAACAAAACCCCCTCAAGCCACGTTTTTCAGTGAACATATCTCATTTTAAGTGGATCTTCTTTAAAAAACACACACAATATCTTTCAGGAAAACCCATTCAAACGACATCCCAAAACAACCCCAAAAACCCTCAACAACACCCATTTCCCAAACAACACTTGCCGTGCCACAAAACTGCCCCTCAAACCGACAACTCCGAAACCGACAACTTCCGACAACGTAAACCGACCTTTGGAACACCACAAGAGGAGGCCGATGATCAACAAAACGAAGACTCCTAGCCTCAGGGGTCAACTTGGAGGGATCAAATCTCGCCAGCTAGTAGGGTCGTTTTTTGAAAAAAGGGGGACCAAGCTGAAACCGTTTTAGGGGAGGAAAAAGCCTAAGCAGTTTGGTTATAAAACCACGTATCAAAGTCCTGTTGTTGGGATGATCCTCCCAAGACTTTTCGGATTGTTGTTGAGCCACCCCATTTGGCTTCGTTAAAACATATGGGTATTTCCAAAAATAGGGGTACAGATACCCCAAAATGGATGGTGAAAATAATAGGAAAACCCTATGAAATTGGATGAATTGGGGGTACCACTATTTTCGGAAACATCCATATACTATGGTTTCTCAGCACATCTCAGCTTGTCAAGTGGGTTGTTTCGGGTTGTTTTTGCGTTTCGGGAAATATATGCTCCAAGGAACGAACACACATATCCCCACTACTTGGGAAAAATCATCATCTTCAAAAAGTGACGGCAAAAAAGAGGGCACATATGTTAGTTCACAGGGAGGGTATGGAGTCGTCAAATTGGATGGATCAATTTTGATTCCATTTTCCCCTATTTTTTGGGACCGGTTTTCAGCTGACCCAGGTAAGCGACAATTTTGGCTCCAACCTTTACATGCCACCTTCGATTTACCCAGGAAATGCTGAATCTATTTCCTCCAAAAATAGCATTTCGCGGAGTTTTTGTTGAAAAAACATCTTGGATTGACTTTTGGTTGAGAATCGCTTCTTAACTACTCTTGGTATCACACTGGGTTTCTTACCCGAAACCACCTCAATAAGGACAGCAGCCCGTTTCGGTGTGTCTTTCGAGATCGTTTTCCCTACCACGAGTTGAAAGCTCCCTGTACCCTTGTTGCCAAGCCTGACGTGACCATCTAGCTCATTTGTCTCGTCAACAAGCTGTGGTTTTGTCAAGTTTTCTGAAACAAAAAATCCTGAAGCTGAATTGGATCACAACAAGTTGGGGAGAACTTTTCCCTTAGTTTTCACTGATGATTTGGAAGGTTTTTCTACAACCCGGGGGCGGCTAAGGTTGCGATGAAATTGGCCCAGATGAATGTACACCCACGAAAACTAAACATGGAACCCCAAATGGAGCTTCGGAAGGTTATTTTCCTTCTTGAATGGGCTAATTGGAGGTTCCATGTTGGTTTTCGGGGGAATGCAAACAAATTTGATTTCTGTCTGACACTCTCAGGTTTCAATTCTTTTTATTGCCTCGTGACCTTTCGGGAATTTTGAAGTCGCAATGTTAAACATCCGTTACTTCTTTCACAGAAAACCCACTGAACATGACGGATTTCTTCGGTTGGAAACTCAACCTGTATCTTTATCAGAGACAAGTAATTGCAGTTAAAACATAGTTGCTTTTTCTTTTGTTTGACTTACCCATCCAAATCAAAAGGACATGTTTCAAAAACACAACCGTCTTCCAACCATTCCTTTTCAGGGGTTATATTAGTTTTCAGTATTTACCTGAAACGCAAATGACACCCTTGTTTTGAAAGGAAACGACCATCTTTTCACAGGTTCCAGGGAACATACACTCCCCCAAAAAAACACTAACATGGAACCTGAAAGGGGTGTGACCCCCTGGTTTCGAGGAAGAGGACATCGACCCAAACCATCATCTTTTCGGGGGTTCCATGTGAGTTTTCTGGGGTGTATCTACTGTTGATGGAAGAAATCCGGCTAGCCACTTGAGGTTGGTAGTTCCTCCCATTATTTGTGGTGCAAGATTTCTTCCATCAACCGGCTCCAAACCAACTCTTAAGTCGTCCCCCCCTCCCCTCAATGATTTTTTCCCGCCCCAGTCACGAGCTATAGAGGAGAAGTCTTGTTCCCTGGAGACAAGACATGAGGCACCATGGGAAATCATGCTTGGTGAAGGTTCCGGAATCCTTATATTCATGGCTTATTTCAAATAATATCTCCTTGGGGTCCTGCCAAAACATTGTTTTAACAAGAAATATATCATCCTACCCAAAACCAATGTCCACTTTAGCATTCCAGGGAGTCCGGTTGCGAAACCAAACTCTCCATTTATCTCCCATAATTTAATTGTCAGCTATGGCTCCTCGTATTTTTGATAGCTGTTCAGCCACCCCACCCAACATCCCCCCTAAGAATAAGACCTCCAATAAAGCCATATTAAGTCAGCAACCAGGTTTCATAACCCCGAATGTGTTCTTCATACTATTTTTTGTTTCATTTTCCGGGGCAAGAAATGTTACTTCTTCATTGTTTCAATTCACTTGGATTTGCTTGTTTCATGCTTCAAACAAGTTCCAAAACATATTCTCACACATGGTGGTGGTGCAAAATGGTGATTTTTCCCATGGGATCCCAATCCAACAAAAAAATCACCAAACACAAACAAATCCAAGTTCACAGGATGAAATTTCAGCCATGCTTTGCTATTAAGCTGGCTTCCCGGGGGGTGGAATGGTCAAGGAGTCCAACTGTTCTTCCAAATACTGGAGAGAAAACCTCCTTCCGTTTCACCCAAACCCAAGGAACCCCTTGAATCCTTTTCCCAAAAAGTCATCCGAAAAAAAAAAAACACATCCAAATGTAGGTGGGGGGACACATCCAAATGTAGGTGGGGGGGTAAACTAACATAGCAGGCTGGAATATTCCCTATTTTCAATAGGACATACATATTTCAAATGGTGGGAATTTCCCAGCCAGCTATGTTTAGTTTACTGGAGTGTACACCCTGAAAAATGATTCAATGGGAAAATTCCCATGGCAAATCCAAGGTTTATTTCATCATTCCCATGGGGAAATGGTGAGTGTAGGTTGACCAGCCACCACAAAAAACACCATCATCACCAGCCTCGGATGGTTGACCAGGAGCTCCTCTCAAATGATTTTCAGGTTTCACCTTTCGCCGAACCCAGGGAGAAACTCCCCAAGAATCCCCGGAAGGGTTCGGCTTCTCCGTAGAAAATTTCCCAGCCATTTTTTTTTTGGGGAAAAAAATGAGAAGTTCCCCTAAGATGTAGGGAAAATGACTAAAGATGTGCTTAGACCTCAAGATAATTAACTCCTTAGCTTCTTAGTGATGGTTCGGGAAAGTTAGCTTTTGTTTGAATGTGGGGCCCCATCATGCGAGTCTGAAATTAGGAATAGTAGGAAACTCCTCATTGAAAAATCTGAAGAGCATCAACAGGGGGGCCACGGTTTATCATCAAACATCCGTCAAAAAACCCTCTGTCTTCCAAAGACCCAGCTACTCAGATGTCCAGTTTTTCCAGTCAAATAAACTGATCAAATGAAACTTCAGACCACAGGGTGGTGGTTGACTTTTTCACCCTCGATATCTATTTGCAGCAAACATCTTCATCCAAAAAATGGGTGTGCTTCACCAAAACACCTGCTTCCCCCGAGTTTCGAAACTGAAACAAAAAAAATACCACTGCTCAAGTGTGAAAGAATCTGACTTCAACCCTCCTACAGATCAAACAAAACCCCGGAGAATTCCATATCATTAAAAATGACACCCAAAAACACACAATGCACACCGGATGGTGGGTTTTAGCACCCAGTTGAGCAACCGAAAAGGAATCCCAAACAACTGGTACTGACATGCCTGATTGGTTGAGGTTCAGGAATCCTTTTTTTTCCATGGCTTACGAACCAATGTCAACGAATCAAAACTTTACTTGTCCTACTGTTTATGGACGAAATCCGGCTAACCACCTGAGATGTATAAAACCATGAAGATAATGGGACAAACTACCTATGAACTGGTGCAAGATTTCTTCCATCAACAGTAGCATTGCACCCTTCGAGCCGTGCAACTCCGAATCTGAAACATCTGGACATATGAATATAAATGGTGATGATTTATATGGTTTTCGCGCGGAAAATCGGTTGGACATCACCCCAAAATCCAAGTATTTTAATGACTAAAAGTTGACGTTCCCAGGTGGGTCGGGGTTTCAAGAATCCAACATGCAATCCATTGTGGAAAGATTGGACCATCTTTGTCATCCTTCGGTCAAATACACACTAGAGCTAAGGACATCACTTGAGCCACTGAAAAGACCCTCGTACTTTGCATTACATTGGTTGTTTAATAGGGATCCTTACCATGGCAATCCCGGTAATCACCATATAATTGGGTAGTATTTCATCCCCTTCCCCTATACACCCTAAACAACCACGTTTCGGGCCTGTTTTTTTTCATGGCTCCATTTAAGATGTACCTTAGAGGTAGCTCTAAGTCGCTCCCTGCGAAAGGAGCCACTTGGATTTGCAAGTTCGGCCATGATGCGAAAGGGAAAACGTACCTTAAAAGTATGCTCCCAATATGGTGCTTTGATGCTTACAATCCAAGAAGGGTTTTTTTCATCCGGGTTACCCATTCATTCATTCCACTTCTAACCGACCCCCCCGAACCTCATCCTGAGACACCTTGGAGGCTTCCCCGATGTTTTTTGTTGCCGGGGGTTGTTGTATGAGCTACATGTCGTCCCCGATAAAAGTTGAATCCGCCGGCCTTGCCGGCGTGTCTAGTGGAATGGGGCTTGATGACGGATTGCTTGTCTGTACTTTGCTTTTGCTTATATAGTCTAAGCTAAAGCTGATAATGTCTTTGGGGCGCGCTTTTACTTCGCCT
>DF243998.1:0-31848 GCA_000507305.1 Breviolum minutum Mf 1.05b.01 | reverse complement strand
ACAACTCACGTAGGTGCTGTAGCCTACCTGGGTTTATGCTTATGGTGGGAGAGATGAGTTTTTGCTTGCACGCTTTCCTGGGGTCCTACTACCGACCACCCTTGTTCACTCCCAGCTTCACCAGAAGCGTCTGATGCGGACGACGTGCTTCGACGGTGCCCCCTCAGGGAATGCACAATCAGCGAACTCTCAACCATTCTTTTCAGTCACGCCTTTTGCCCAACAGATTTCAGTGTGTGAAGGTCCATTGGTAGATTGCCTTATCAAGTAACCTCCTCTTTCTGACCTCTTCAGCGTGTTGAGAATTGAGTGGATTTCTGTTCTTCCTGACAGCGGTCACAATGGTCCTGTCAAGAATGGTGATGCTTTTGAGAGACTTGCACTATGACCACCTTGGCAGATCGGAAGGACACTGTAAAGAGAGTGACTTTCTCTGCTAAGGAGACAACCATCAAATGACCTCAATACAGGGCCATTCTTGTGACGAAGGGGCCTTGAGTCGGGTTTGAATTCCACCGAGGTCTACATATACAAGGGTGCTTTGCCACCTGTGGAACTCTCACGGAGATACTGCCATCGGTGCAAGGGTGCAGAGCTAGTGGTGGAACCTTTGCGGAGTCACTCCCAGTTGGGTTGCTACCTTGACCTTGGTGCAACCCTAAGCGTTCAAGCAATAACTCACCAGATGTGACATTCCTTATTCATCTCCCCCCTTGAATTACTATGGTATTACATAACTGCACGGCTGGGCGCTGTTGCTTTTACCGAGCTATGTTGCGAGCTGAGCTGCCAAGAAGTTTAGTTCACTGCAAGTTTGTGAAAGGCTGGGTGCGCAATACAATTGCGACAGCATCCAGGTGGCCATCAATGGCGCCGAGGTGCCAGCTGGCGTGCCACCAGTGTCTACTCAACACCTTGGCCTCCTACTTGTTCTGGAGCCCTCCCAACATGGTGCACCATAGAGGTTGCCCCCTTGCTTGCCTTCACCGTGGATGCTGCAACCCNGGCAAGTAATACTCAATTACAATCCTGGCCCTTCCAGAATGTTACAGTACAGACTGGCAAGCAGCACACGATGAACTCTTTCATCGGTGTCGGGGTCTTTTACTGGACTGCAGTGGTATGGAAGGAGCTTCTTCCAGTTTCATCATTGGGTCATCTGGACTATGGAAGCATGAGTTATGACCTTGGGTTATATGGGACATCTATGCGTGGTATTTGCTATTTCATGGCGGAGCAGTACTGAGAGGCATGGGGACTTTCTGAAAGCGAAGTGTTTCACGTGTTTTACTTGGTGTCCTGTTGGTTTTTGGGTTTTGTTGGTGTTTGTTTTGGGTTTTGCTGTTTTGTGTTTTTGTGGCTTTTTGGTGACACCTAGGTTGTCGTTTCACTTATATTCTCATTGTGGGAATAAACAATCTTAACCAAAGGATTGATGACCGTCTGAGCTTCAAGCGCGCACGGCACCGGCAAAAAAAAGAAATGTCACCGCTGCTCCGATTCGAGTTGGTTGGTGCAGTGGCTGGTGACAAAGTTCCTGTCAGCGGTTCGTTCTTTGGGAGTCGGCCGGACTCGCGCGCCGTGGCTTTTTTTTGTGATTTTTCGTTGTCTCTTGCGGTACTGGCTGGGCTTCTACCTCAAGGACAACTTATGACCTCTGTTTCACCGTTGTAAGGTTTCACACTACGTCAACTAGCTCACACGTTCATATGCTCCTGGCCTGTTTGTACCAAGTTTAACCGGCGGAGCATACTTGTCGCAAATACTCAACTTTGATTAATGTTGGAATTTGCAGCATCTTCCCACCTATGGAAGAAACGGTGCCATCCCCTTCGGACGGTTGACATGCGTGCTCTCGGCGTTGCCAATTAGCCCTTGATCTAATCGTCCGAGGAACAGGCAGACCTCACCCGCCCCTGCACTCTCCGAGACTGCATTGTGGTTGGTGTTGTTTTTTGGTTTCGGTGTTGGTTTACTTGGAAATATACTTCCAGTAAATTTGCGACTTTTCACTTTGTTTGAGCTGACAGAAGGGCGACCGCCCGGACAACGACCCGTTGAGCCATGCAGCATCCAGACAAAAAATAAAAGAGGAAGGGCCCTTAAGATCCAACACTAAGCGTGCCTACGCGTGTGTGAGGGGGAGTTCTGTTGGAGCTGCGCGTAGGAGAGAGAACGCTGGGGAGCTGCTTGGTAGAACATCGGCAAGAGCTGGGAGGAGGCGCAACCAGCGGTCTCTCCTCCGCCGAGGCGGACGGCGTGCTCTAATTGTATGGCCGCTAAGGGGACCGTAAGCGGCACATTGGAAACGGCGGCCCCCACCCTGGGCCTGGAAATCGAGGACGAGGATGGGGGCGAGAATTCTTGGACATAGGCCGGAGGTTGCCTTTGGAAAGGACGTTGAACTTGTTTGTGGCTACCACTGGTTGGGTAGGATTCACGTTGCCATTTAGGTTGGCCCTGGGTTGGAGCCCTCTTCTTTCGAGGACCACCCTTGTGGGTGCTTGTTACATATTCAAAGTCCAGCCCACCACCATTGAGATTGGCCCTGGCTTTGCATCTCCTCCCCTAGATGGCTCACTACCACTGAGGCTGCTGGGATGCTATGGCTTGCCCACGGCGTGGCCAGATCTCTCTATGGGCTCAGGCAAGATAGGAAGGTGATTGGCCATGACCTTCATGACATTCGTAACAAGTATCCGGTGCCCAGTGTGTGGGATACCATATGCCCCAATTCGGAAGTGTTGCAGGAACATCTTAAGGCCTGAGGGGCCTGGCTACTACATTTCTGCTGAAAGGGAAGAGTGGCTGTTCACAAATGGATCTAACAGGCGGTGATGACATGAAGGATGAAGTGCGTGAGGCTACAGCTGCTGAAGCCTGGCAATTGTGGACTGCCGAATGGAATCGCTTTGCGCGGCTACGACAGCATGGCCCTGCACTAGTCTTTCCTGCTGAAGAAGAAGTGCTTGACCGTTTCTTTAAGCAAGTCCGCCACGAGGAAGAGTTGCTTGCACTGTGCTACAAGGGGGCTAGCCAAGAAGTTCACAGTAGAGGAACCAAGAGAACAAAGCAAGACCCAGAGACACCTGCGTAGCTTCCGGTGTCTACCAACTATACAATAGCATCATTGACTACTTGCTGCTGAAGATGAAGTGAGAGCCGGGCCGAATTTGTTGAAGAAGGAATGAGAGCCGGGGCACGTTTCACCGTCTCACTCTTTGATTGGTCTTGTTGGTTGTTTGTTCTGGCTGGTTTTGTTTTTGTTTGAGGGGTTTTTTTGTTTCGTTTTGCTTTTCTTCACCTACAAGACCTTTCCATAGTTTTCTCTTGGGTCTACCTACGACCTCGAGCTATCAGGTACAAGGACTGCCACTATCGTTATGATGAGCGCAGCAATGGACCAAAAAAAAAATCTGTCTCGAGTTGTCGAGCTTCGTCGCATCCGAATGCAGAAAAGCCGGATTTGACAAGCCTCTGTCTTGTCAAGCTCTCGGGGATATCTCAATAAAAAGGGTTAGGGAACATTGGAAAAAGTTGTCAGGTTGCCGCGCCTTTGTCCATGCTCACCTAGCTGTCAATTTGGCAGATAGTGCAGAAGAACTTCTGCATGGAATTCTGCCTAGACCTACCGACATGCCATAAAACTCTTGTAGACAGACAGGTTTCCTCTAACGTGCACCCTGATACGCGACTCGACTTGTCATCCCCTCCTCCATTTGGCCTTTCTGTTCCCATGTCATTGCCAAGAGTCCGCAGACCTTGGCGTTTATTGGGCAAAGTGGAGAGGTTCAACATTCCACGTCTTGTTGTGTGTAACAGACTTGATTAATTTGGAGGAATACCAGCGCAGTCGTGCAGTGCAGCCGTTTGGCTCCCCCAAACAAAAACTCGCAAGATTGCGGTATGGCAGCTGGTACAAAACTTCTTACAGGGCTGTGTCGATTTATATTAAAAGGCCGGCAGGGGGACTTTGGGGATTTATGCTCAACTTTTTCACCTTTCCGGTAGGTTTACGGCTCTCGTTTCTCACCCTGTCTTGTTTGTTTTTGTGGGGTTTGGGTACTGTTGTGTTTGGTTTTGGTTGTGTGGCTTTGTTTGTTTGGTTTATCTGGTTGTTGTTTTTGTTTTGTGTCATTGGTTTTTGTGGCTAGAAACAATTGTGTTGTTGCTTCAGGCTGGCAACCCATGCTAGAAATTGACAAGGACACATTAGTTGCATAGTTTTTACAACGGCCTTCCGTCAGTATTGTCCAAATGAGCACAGGGTAAAAACAAAAAATCAACAAATTTCACAACAAACCACTAGCAACCCACCGCTGAGTTTTGTAGTGCATTTCTTTTTGGGTTCTGCGTTTGGCTTTTGAAGAAAACTGTTCGTTCTAGCTTATGTAATGGTTTCAATGTTAGAATTCGGTTCGATTTTTGTTGTATTTGTTTGGCTATGCAAAAAACAAGTTTTACGGATGTAGAAAAATCAGCCAAACATAGCAACTTTAAAATAGATTGCTCCACCGACCTCCTGAGCAATTTCAGGCTCAAACGGGGTTCAAACATTGGGAGACCACATTGTGTTTCATGAAACATTTGATTACAAAATACTTTCGTAATTTCATATTATTTTCATTTTTTTCGATTGGAATCATTCTTGCCCAAGATCTTTCAGACTTCGAAAATGACTTCTTTAGAAAGCGCCAATTGAATGACAAAATTGTGAAAACCATGGAAACCTTGCGGAGTTTCTTTGGCCCGGAGCCTCCCAGTTGTTTTGCAGAAACTTGGAGTGTTCGCGTTCGAAGTTGTGTTGAGAGAAGTTAATACAATTGCAAAAACTTGGTAGGAAATGTCTGCAAAGCTGTGAAGTGTGTGTGTTCCTTTTTGGAATGTTTTTGTTTGTTTTTTGGCATTCTGAGATTGGAAATTGTATTGAAAAAATGTGATGGCAATTCCTTGAACTCCGAAACCACTCTGTCTGGCTTTGTGGATCCAAAAAGATGGCAATGATTCGGGTACGAAGATAGGGCTATTGCTGGCGTTTGCCATGGTGTATACAGCTGGGTCCTCAAAGAAAGGGTGGACGAAATGAAATGCCCTGACTTAAGTAGGAACTTGTGAGGTTTTTTGTCCATATTTTTTTGATATTATTTGTGTTTGGATACTGGCTCTTGACGACAGTCACTTTTGAACTTTGGGAAATTTTGGATTCCTGAAGTTTCCGGTTTGGACTCAACAAAATTTTTCTGTTGGCTCTGGTGTTATTTTTGGTTTTTATTTTTGTCACAAATCTCTGTGGTGTTCTGCTTGTCAGATTCCGAAACGGATTGAGCATGGGTTTTAAGGGGTGTTCCCTGAGAGTTTTTCTGGAGAACGGAGGCCATATCCGAATCTGGAGGCACTGTCCTTCGAGGAACCAGCCAATGGAAGCAGGTTGGGAAATGATAGGGTTTTCATAGGTTTCCTACTTTTGGATCCGAGTTTTGGGCGAATTTTTTTTTCAAGTTTCTCCCACCGAATGCTGAGCTGAGGCAACAGTTGGGACATGGTTTGATTTCCACCGAATGCCGTTCACAGGTGAAACCTCTTCCAGGACAACTTCCTGAGGTGAACGAGGCGCAAGGCAGATGGAAGACCCGAGAGAAATTCCAGTCTGGACTCGCGGATGAGGCGCGGCTCTTGACTGCCACTTCGGGGGATGAATTTTCGTCCAAAATCAGAACGTGATTTTGGACACTTCCCCTGTTTCTATGATTTTTGTTCAACAAAGATGCTCAGGTGTTCATCCCGTTGTCCTTCATTTTTTTTCCCTTTCCAAACGAATCCGAACCCCCGAAGCCGGGTGGAGATTGCCACAAAATGTTGCAGCATCGCCTTCAACTTCCAGGCCAGCTACCCTGAGAAGCTCACGCGTTCGCGGTGCGGCACCGGTTCGGTGTCGAGCGGCGTCGCTTCGGTCCTCACGTCCCCGACAGCTTCGGCGCCCACGTCGCCGGGTCGATCGCCACGGCGACCTTCGTCCAGTCCTCGCAGCTCCATTGCTTTGCCAAAGTCACTCGTCAGGAGCTGCTACGAACCGAAACAACCAAACAACCAGAAAAAAAGAACACCTGCTTTTTTTGGCACAAACAACTCTCAAAGGCAATTTTTGTCAAAACATCGTGGACATTTTGAGGGTTCATCTGATCGATTCTTGCGTTGTATGTTAGGAAAATATGAACACAGAGAAAGGGTTATTGCAGCATGGGAGGACTCCAAAAAAAATCCCAGCGAGAATTTGAACTTGCTGCAACTTGGAGTTCCAGGACATCAGTTGAACATCGATGGTCGCTAAGCACGCCACGGAAACGGTTGAGTCTGAGTGTAGGGCTATCAGAAGTCGCAGGCTTTGAGGGTCTTGAGACTCTTATTACGTCAAGAATGAAGCCTACAAATCATTTGGAGCAAGCGGAGCGCTATCGCACCTCTGTCACTTAGAGTGAGTGGCGATGGGAATTGAAGATGTGGAGAGGGGAACTTTGAAAAACGTGAACCACTGGGCTGGATGGCTTGAGTGAGCCTATTTACCAAAGTATTTTTTCAGGAATATCAATATTCCCATTAACCTGCCACAGAATGGCATTTGCGTACATTTGCAACAAGAACAACCAGAACAACCAGAACAACCAGAACAACAACAACAACAACAACAACAACAACAACAACAACAACAACAACAACAACAACAACAACAACAACAACAACAACAACAACACAACGACAACGACAACNACAACAACAACAACAACAGCAACAACAAAAGCAACAACAACACCAGCAACAACAAAAGCAACAACAACACCAGCAACAACAGAAAAGCACAAGCAACAACAACAACAACAACAACAACAACAACAACAACAACAACAACAACAACAACAACAACAGAAACAACAACAGAAACAACAACAGAAACAACAATAAATCAGCACTTGCTTGATTTTCGTGGATTCTTCTGCTTTCGCTGGGGATTCTACCAAGGTGATGCAAGCAAGCTTTGCCGCAGCTGACAAGGCAGTTTCTATGGTGCGTGATGTAGTGCGTACACAGGGGATTATACCACTCAGTTGTTTCAGGATTTTAACCAAGCAGAATTTCATTGAATAGACTATACAAAAGCCGGGTTTTTGTCTGCTTCTCAGCCAGAAACTCTGACAGGCATTTGACCCAGTATTTTTTTTGGTGCTTTCAGTGCGCCAAACACAAAAACAGGGTGAATTCAAAGCCTTGAAATCATTCAATCGCAGGATCGTGACAACAAGCTCAGTAGAGCTGCACCTTGACTCAAATTCAGTTTGAAGGAGGAATGAGGAAAGTGTTCTCATCCTGGTGAAAAGCCAACATGAATTTGCGAATCACCATTTCATCATCATCATCATCATCATCATCATCAACATTTGCAGAAAACATCACCATGTCCATGACAATTCACATCCTTATCTTCCTTCATATTGTTTTGCGCGAGGAGTTCTCGTTGATGCTGCGCCGGGCCTTTCCTGAAATCACGCGACAGGAGATCGACAAGGACCCAGCGGTTGACACCTTCCTAAAAACGTCGTTGTTTTTGCTGGTCTTGGGGGAATTGTTTGTGAGAAGCTCACCATGGTGTGGATGGTTTTCAATCCCCTGTGGTCACCCCCAAATCCAAAGCCCTGGGATAGGCAAATCGTTTAGTGTTCAAAATACAACTAAAATAACAAAGAAGTAGCTGATAACCCGCTGATAGATAAGGTATATTGCCGGTATAGCCACTAGTTACTAACCCTTTATCATTTATCAGTTGCAATGGGACATCGTAGGAATGGGCCATGGCAGATTGTAACTGCGACAGCATCATTGGCTTCAAGGAGTTTGTTCCGGAGCTCATAGGGGGAAGGACACGGATGAAATGATGGAAAGGGATAGTTTCAATCATACCTTCAAACACTCGTTGTGTTTTGAAGCAATGTTGTCCTTGGGACAACCTCCAAATGATGAGGCCCCTAAGATTCAATGGTATTCCCCTCAAAATGAAGCATTTCAATTTGGAGATATCTTCTTTAGGTGTTTCTAACTTGGAAGCTTTAACATCCCAATCAGTTTTTTCTTGACTCCAACCAAAAACTATTTACTTCGCGCGATGACAGCGGAAACCGAAACCTTTTGCTTGCTGATGGAACACGGGATGAAAGCATCATTTCCAAAGGGACTTCGAAAAGGGTATTACACCCACGAAAATCAAAAGGGTCTTACACCCATGAAGGTTTTGAAGATGATTTTCCTCTCCAGATGGGGTGATTTTCAGATTCCATGTTGATTGTTTGGAGTGTAGTGTCAATTTTTTTTGGACCTGAACATATCCCCGTTGAAAAATGCTTTTGGAAACCTGCCAGTGAAATGTTCAGGAAATCATTTTGAGACGTTTTAACCATAGAGCTACTCACCTGCCCCATCACGAGGTGACAATATTTTTGATTGATTTTCTGCTAAAACTACCCGAGGTTAACTGGCTCCGGCCTGAGGACGAGGTGGAAAAATTGGAAATGCTGGGAAGATCGAAATTGCTTCTTATTCTGGCTGCTTGTAGTTTTTAGGTAGCTGATACCAAGAAAAATGGCAGTGCTGTAGAATGGTTTGTTGTTGTTGTTGTTGTTGTTGTTGTTGTTGTTGTTGTTGTTGTTGTTGTTGTTGTTGACAGCTGAAGACCTGGGCGCTTTCCAATTACCGCCTTTGCCATGAGACGCTGTCCGAAACCTCTTCAATTGGCAGAACCCCCTTCTTCAGTTTTTCAGCAACATGGGTTTAAGCGAAATTGTCTGAGGACACCAACATTTATGGCTACGAACCAATATGTTTGATGAGATTTATGAGGACCAAACCCACATCACTACCCCAATTTTGATGGATCTTTTATGTGTGTTTGGGGAAGAAGCTTCTGCTACATCTCCGAGAAAATTATGAATTTCCCGTTCCCAAAATTCATGAACATCAAAAAAAAATCCGCAGAGGCTGATCCTGTGAGTCACAAGCCATTGTCCGATCCCGAGATGTCATCATGTCATCCCACCTGGTCATCCCACAAACATAACAGGATCCAAGCTGGTTTTTTCACGTTCTTTTTTTGGGTGGGTTATAATATAACTATATAACCCGCGAAATGACAGAATTGCAGTATGTGAACACTTGAGGGATGTTGATACATGGAAATGAGTTATGAAAGGTTGGATTTGGATTTGTATGTGGGACTCATTGGTTTCATTGGAAATGAATGGGAAATGGAAGCTGTCACAATCTTTTAATATCATAAACTCTGCACCCAAAAAAGTTCCCACAAAAATGTCCAATCCAACTGCTTTAGAGCACGCATTGGCGTTTCAGCTTTCCTGTTTGAGTGAACCCGAAACCCGGGAGCATGCCATCATTGCCAGTCATGGGAGAGAAGATTTGTGATTGCCTTCTCACACAATCAGGGTGTAGAAACGTACAAGCTACTGAAGTATGCATCATGATTATAATGGCTATGAAGGAATGATTATGAATTATTATGATTATTTTATGTTAATTCTGATTCTTGCAGTTCCTCCGTGATTTGGAAGTTTTTTTTCCCAGGAAATCTCAGGCACCGTTCGCTTCCACTCCAGTAGTTACACCTCCAAAGTACCCGACACGCGAAGTGAACATGATGCTTGGAAGATGTGACATTTCCTGGTAGTATATCCTTTTTGGAAGGTACCTGAACCGGTACTTTTCAAGGATATTCACTCACTAGAATTTTTCAACACTTCCTCCGGTGTTTCCAAATTTTTGGGGTGGACCGAAATGTGGGAAATTCACTTTCACGACAAAAAAAATACCACAATTTTCGCAATCCAATGCTTCGGATTGGATGTTCCAACCTCGATTGAGGTTGGTCCTTTTTCGACTTGTGGATTTGGCAGAGTCGGGTAGTATCACCCAACCAGAACTCGAATTTCTGATGACCCAGGTGTTTTTTGGGGAAAAACCGGGGGAATGGGTGTTTTTTTCTTTGTTGGGTAGCAAATTGAGGGTGAAGCTACGCTATAACATATCGATAATGTTGGTTTAGTACATGGATAGGTATAACATCAATCAATTGGACATTTGAGATGATACAGGATGATTCTGAATTATGTCTTTGGATCATGGTGAATGATTTCCTTTCAAGATATGAGAGTTTTAGACTGTTTCGTTAGGTAAAGAAGCACAGCAATAACATGGACCAGTGAAATATGTATTGGAAATGTGGGTTGTGTCAGCTACGTTCGTGAACAACCGAGATTACATCAACCTTTCTGTCTAAATAGGAACAGATCGTCTTCCAACCGTGATTTTTCAGATCTACAATTTATTTCTTTTATTTGTTTTTAAACGGACCTTTGTGTTTTGCCATTCGTTTTTTTTTGAGAACTGAACATCAACCCTTATTTTTTGCAAGCCCCGACCCCGAAAAAATTGGAGGCCAAGGTGAATCTGAAGCAGCAGGCGGAGTGGCCAGAGATGTCGATTGGTTGGCTGCATGTTCTTAGGGAGAGGATATCATGTCAACCAAGATAGGCTTCAAGATGTGTTTCTCATGTCTGGCGGATGTAGCTCCACTCGGTTGGATCATTTGGAGCCAGATTTTGATGTATCCACGGTATCTATACAGATAATGTATAATATAAACAGATCATACTACCAGCCTTTCTCAAAGTTGAGTTGAGTCTTTTTGCCCCAAGCAGAAATCCATTGAATCTGAAGCAAGCAGAAAACCCTTGGAGGAGGTTGATGTGCTTTTCTCGCTGATGAATACTGTACCTTTGGTGAAGGTCAAGTGGGTGAAGTGAAACGACAAAATTTCCCAATGTGGCCCCCCCGAATGGTGATGTCAATAACGTTGTAACGTTGCAACTAGGAAGGCAACCTCTTTTTTGGTTTTCCTAGGGTGTGATTTTTCAGAATTAGTCGACAAAAAGCCTTGATGTAGAGTTATGGGTTTCAATTCGATCTTTGAATTTGAATTCCTACCCATTCGTGTTTCTTTTTTCATCTGGTGCAACATGCAGGAACTTTGAAAAGAACACACGTTTGGATGAGTGTTTCAAAACAAAGGAGAAGAAAGATGAAGAAAGATTCCTTTAGTGGATTTGCAAATGATTTAAAGATTTTTCATCCGCAACAAGTTTTCAGAACCTTTCAACCCATGTGCTTTCCATGTTTCAAAAAAAAACCTGAACAACACATTGTCAGCCTTCTGAGGCTCAAAATGGTCAGAAGCTCAGAGGAACTTCTTGGCCGTTGGTTTTGGACCTTTTTGGGCGGTCGAGGGTCAGTGAAAGTTCAATTTGTAATGAAAGAAAGATTCAACAAAAAAGCCACCGAAATATTTTGGGGTTCACATTTTGAAAATCCTCACAACCCCAACAAAAAACTCTAGACCTTCAACAAAAATCCCACTTTGATCTCTTCAAAATGCGAGTTTTTTAATTGCAAGGTTTTGACATGTCTTGGAAGCTTATCACTCAAAGGCGAGATCAGCTTTGACGAGTTCGTCCATTTTCTTTTTCCGCCGGTGAACCGGGCCAGCGAGCGGAGTTTGTCGATTGAGTTGCTTCCGGCTTTCTAGGCGAACCTCTCCTCGGGTGTTTTTTCGTTCAGCGAAGCTGATGCAGGAATGGGGATGCAGTTGGATGATGGTTGGATGTTTTCAAGTCATTTTTTGATGCAGTGATCAAAAACGAGTGAGTGGGTGATGAAAACCGGTGAAACCTCAACGAAAGGCGATTTTGAGATATCAGCAGTTGTAATGTTGGGAAGCATAGACACTGTAAGGATCATTGGTGCTTGCCTACTTTGTTTGCTCGTATTTGGTAGGGGATTGAAGATAAGCCACGTTTTTGTTTTTGTGAAATGAGGATAGATTAGATGCAATCAGTACCCGAAACCTTTGTTTCCACATTTTGACCCTGAAAAACATGTTGGCACCGGCAATAAAAAGTCAAACAGTGAGTGTGGAATCCAGTCGAATGCTTTGAAGAATTACCTTTGTTATCATTGAATTACTCATGATTGTTATGACCATATTAATATCATCATGTATTAGTTGAGACAATTGTTTTTTGTTTGTATCATTTTTATCATTAGTATATGATTTAGTATTATTACTACATGACCCATGATCTTGTAAACGATGAACCCTAACAGTGCGCTTCCTGTCATCGACGAGGACTGTTTCGGATGCCGTAGGCATTCACATTTACTCACATTTTCCAAGGCAGCGGTCGACAACATCTGACATGGAAAAACCCTAAGGTTAGCTATCCTGAAAAACGTAAAAAAACACACAAAAAATTGTGACGTTTTCGAAGTTGAAATCTTACAGTTTGGTAAGTTATATAGCATCTCAGATGTTTGTTCCGAGCTTGCCAAATTGCCAGACAGCTTGACGTCCCCGTGTTGGGGAGTGTCAGCCACTGTCTTAGAGATTAGAGAGTCTTTATGTAGAGACAAGGCTTATAGAATTATATTTCATGGCCGGTCGACGGGGCATAGATAAGTCTTTGCCTTGTTTTTCAGACCGCCACATTCTCCCCCCGAAGAAGGATCGTTTTGTATAGATTTTGATGATTTCGTTTTGCATTCAGCTTGTTGCCTTCTTGGGGGGGAAGTCGTGCCAATTGCACATCCACATGCCGCGGGGAAGCCATATTCCAGTCATAAGTGTCTCGCCTTCGGGTTCTGAGAAACTTGGTCTTCTCGCCGCAAGGTGGCAGAAAAAAAAAAAGCAGCGAAATGAACGGACGAGTTGGAACAAAATCAGTGGAAGGTATATATGGGTGTTTCCAAAAATACGGTGTACCCCAAAATGGATGGTGAAAATAATGGAAAACCCTACTTTTTAATGGGATGATTTGGGGATTTTTTACCCACTATTTTCGGAAACATCCAGTTCATCAGGATTCCTTTCGAACTCGCAAAATGCACATCTGGTGGATTGTTTGTTGGGGTCGTTTTGACCGAGGCCATGGCCCTTTCGAGGTGTGGGGAAGAATTGGGAAGGAAGCCGCCGTTTTGTGGGGTTTGAAGGGGCGAACGGCCGGTTTTTCAAGCTGTGAAAACGCATGACTTTTGGGTTTGGGCGGTTTTGGTGTATTTTTTTGCTAGCCAACAGTTTTTTACTGATGTTTTTTTTATTTTGTGGACATGTTTCTTTGGTAAAAGTCGTTTCATTGAAGATTTTCATGGAGAAAACACACAAGACAAAGACAATCTGTTTTTTTTTTTTGGGGGGGGGAGGACAATCTGGGTGATTTTTCTGGCAAAGATTGATAATGATTGATGATTCCTTTTGCGCAATTTGACTCCTGGGAAGTGTTTGGATGTTTGGCCCGTGGCAGGCACTTGGTGAGTCTCTTCGAGATCCTCGCAGCTGATCTGGGGGGGGGGGGGGGGGGCAAGAAGGTTCCAGGTTGGTGGAATGAGAAAAAATCCTCGACTTTTTTTTTGGTGGACAGTAGATTCCTTGGTGAAAAAAAAGGTGGTATAACTTAAGATGGTAAGTTTTGAACGAATTTTATTATCATAAGCTGCCGAGTTATACCAGGTTACCCAATGGATCTGAGAGTTGCAGCTTGACGATGAACTTCGTTGGCTTGCAGTGTTTCTGCAAGTCATTGCAACTGCCGAGGAAGTTTCAAAAAATCCCTTCACTTCTTCAATTTTCTTTGTACCCCTTTCCTTTTTTCAAAAAAAACTCGGGACAAAACATCCAACGAATCATTGACATGAATTGTAGGAAAGTCAGCGTCTCACCAACCTCGTTTTTTCCCCCAAACAGTCTGCGTGATGTCTGGTGGTAAATTGTATCTTTTTTATGCAACTCAGGATCAAGCTTCACAGTTCCTGGGATCTGAAAGTACACATAGGCACGGTTCCATGCCGCAGGGCCACAAGAATCACCCGACATTTTTTAGCTGTGAGAATTTGATACCTCAAAGGAATCCCCAAAACAGCAAAGGGTGCGAAATGAGGGAAATCATTTGAAGAACGTGGGTTTTGAGAATGCGAATCGATGGCTGGTTGAAGTGATTACTACCATGAGATCAAGTTATGGGATCAGAATTTTCATCAAACCCTGGAACTTTCTGTTTATGTGTTTTTTGTGGCATTTCTCCAATTTTTGGGGAAATTTATGTTTGGAATAGCGATGATTTTTTTTAAAGGGACAAGTAAAATCGAGGGAGAAAAAAAAAGTATTGCTAGTGCTGTAAAATTTGAAGATCCCTTGAGACACAAGGTCCACTGTCCACGTTTGCTTCTGTATTTTTTTGGGGTGCAGGGCCATGCTTTTTACGGATGGCATGTTCAAGCATACTCCTTGACAGGCGCGGCAAAGTGTCTGGAGATCACAAGTGATGAAGCTCAGTTTTGTTGGTTTTGTTGGCCAAAGAATCATCTGTGATTTCATTGGGAACACAAATCTGTGTGTCTCGGGATTTCAGTATGATTTTTTCTCTGCAAAGAAGTTTTTTTTGTTTATTTTACCTTAAGTTTAATCCGATGTATCAAGAACCAGGCTTCTCCAGTGATCATCAAAAAAAGACAAATCCAAAATCCAGAGAAAAACATGGCCTTTGCTTGTTCAAAACGATGTGACGTGCAGCCCTTTGGTTGGAGCCTCTTTTAGAGGAGCTGAAGTTCTTAGTGTTCAAAATGAAAAAAAGCACATAGATGATTTGCACCCCCAAAAAACCTAGGAGTACTGCTTCGTTGAAGCATTTGCGACTTCACAGGCTACCATGGAATTTCAAGATCCTAACAACAACTATCCCATTTTCTTTTGTGGAAACCTGAACAAAAACAGCAAAGGTCAGTCTAATCTCTTTTCGGCCATTCAAACTGGGGGGGGTCGGGTTGGTCTCTCGGAAGATTCCCCGCCGGTGCCAAAGATGGATGAGAATGGCTCCTTGGAACGTTTGCAGGAAATTGTCCTTGCTGTGAAGGCGGGTCGATTTGATGATGTGGATGGTTTTCCAAGGTTTGAAAATATTTTGAGATGCAAGGGAAAAGATAGGAAACATATCTAAAAGCTGCAGAAGGCTCAAAAGGAAACGTGGCAAGATTGAAATTAAACTTAAAATCTCAGAGAAAAGACATGAATCCGACATCTTCAGATTGCTTTTCACACAGATCTTCCGAATTGTCATTGGAGGCCAAAGGTCCACTAGTGCAATGCCTCACCAATTATGTGCCTTGGCGGCGCAGTTGGTTTTTTTCGTTGCAAAGTTGAGTTGTTCCGATGTGAAGCTTATGAGCTGAGGTGAGTATGGATTTTATGGCCAATGGCCTCCTAGCTCTAGGTGCAGCGCCTGCTATGGTACATTCAGTGGATGAGTTGGAAGTGGTCAGGATCTCAACGAAAGGTCTGGTGTATGTCTCTCTCGAAAAGGACTCTGAACCTCACAAGAAAAATATGAACAAAAACATTGGAAGCATGACATTTTTTTTTTCTCCTCCCAAAAAGGCTTAGAGAGAAACTTCAATACACATCCATTCATGAAATTCCTTTTTGAAAAAGGCACAGTTTCATGTGTGCGTTTAGGTTCCGGAGTTCCTCTCACGTTATGACAAGTTTTTTTTTCAAACCTTGGATCATCCTTTTCAAGAACTTTGCTGAAAGGTCGAGGGGTTGTGATTTTTGTTGGAAGTTTCCAACAGAAAAACAGCAAATTGCCTTTCCCTAAAAAACATGGTGTGTGTTTTGTGTTATCTTTAGGATGATTTAAGTTGCACTCCCTGAAACTAACATAGCACCTGAAAAGATGGACATTTTGAGGGGGGAAAATCATTTTGTGTTATGTTAGTTTGAGTGAGTGTAAGAACCCAACGACCGAAGAAAAAATCCATCGCAGCGTTTCACCATTTGGTTGATATGGGGGTTTCCTAAAATTGGTGGTACCCCAAAAATGGATGGTGAAAATAATGGAAAACCCTATCAAAATGGATGATTTGGGGGGTTTTAACCCACTATTTTCGGAAACATCCATATCTTTGGATTTTTCCAAGGCCATCAGCAAAGTGAAGGGTGCAGGTGGTGCCGTATCCATCAATATTGGCACATTGGATGCAACGTGGAACCTTGGTGGCACCAGATTCACCCCTGAAGACTAACGGCTGGGTTCCTAAAACTCCCTGGAGGTTTGGAAGATGATCATTTTCCTTTCTTTGTAAATGGGTGATCTGTAGGTTCCATATTTATCTTCCAGGGTGTTGTTCTTTTTTTTTGTAGCATGTTTATTTTTTCTGTCTGATTTAAAATGTGGAATTGTTGGAAGTTGGAATTGTAGCACTATAGGTTTCATTTTTCATTCTGGACTTCTCAACAAAAAACCATTTGGCAACTGGTTTCATAGGGACTTCTGGACTAGAATGACTAAATACAACAGGTGGATCTGGAGGCTGTCTTTTTGTTAGTCAAGATCTTTTTCGTAACATGTGATGTGGGAGTGTTTCCCATGACCCCACATCTCCTCATGGAGTCTGCCGGTTGGTGCCTTTCGTCGAAAGACAGAACACTCCGGCAACATTTGCTCAATCTTGGCTGATATGAATTAAACAAATCATTGCCTCGACCATCCAACAGAATAGATGGAATCTGAAGCAGATTCAAAACAAACGTTTCAATTCTATGAATCATTCAGTTTTGCTCCTTGTGTTTCTTTTACTGTAGATGTTTTTGTTTTTTAAACATTTTGTCCGTGTTTTTCTTCCCTAAAAACATCCTCACTTCCAGGATCGAATCTTTCAAGTGTGCGGTGAAGCCCCTTGTCAATACGTCAAACCTGGAGGCGAATAACAGCTATGGCCCCCGGTTGATCCAGAACGAACTGTTGGGATGATTTGGTAATAAAAGAAAGAACGACATGATATTCCACTTGTTTAAACTGGATTTTGTATTATTTGTTAGAAGATGCAATATTTTTTAGAGTTGAATTTCATCGAAGTATGCTGGCAGGAGCATGATTGCAATCATTCGAAAAACACGAGCACGTATGGCGTATGCTGTGACCCTTTCCGGTGCCATTGAGATGATATCCCAAAAACACAGCGTTTTTGCAGCTTCCCAGTCTGAACGAAAACAGATCACTTTTCGGAGCTCGAAATTTTGTTTGGCAACAAATTTCAGCGCCTATTTTTTTGTTTGGGGGGAGGAAGAGAGTTGGAAGTTCCCCAAACAGCTTTTTGAGGGCAGACATGTTTTTCCAAAGATATTTGAAGCCAAACGAGACTTTAAGGAGAATGTTTGGGGAGGATTCTGCTCAGATAAAAAACCAGAGATTTGAAAACACTACATTTTTCAGGAGTTTTTTTGTGGCAGGATTTTTTCTCAGCCACTTGAGGGTTTCACTGAAGTGCATTTTTGTCTGAGGGCTTGCAATGAGCATCAAGTTCCTTGGGTTTTGGATCCAGTGGCTGCTGGTTTTACACCTTTGAGGTATGGTAACGGAAGAAAACATGGATGGAGAAGGGGGAAATTTCGATGAGAAAAACATGTCAGTTCAAGGGATGTTTGGTATGAAATGTGAACTGTGTCTTTTCTTGGCCGGGGACATTTTGCCTGCAGGACATCGGTTGCAACGGAGCTCTTGGAGATGGGTGGGTCTCGTGGCATCTGAAGATCTCAGGGGGCAAAAAAAACCTCCTTCTCCAAAAGAGGGGTGAATTCTTGATAATTTTTTAACAAAAAGATGTGGGCTCCGAGCAACTTTGAACTTCCCATGTCAAAAATGAACGTAATCACCTCCTTGAGCATTGGCTAGATAATCTGCGCATTGGGCAAAAACAAAATAGTATTTGAGACTTCTGACTGCAAACAACTTCCCCTTTAGACTCCATTTTAGGTTTGTTTCCAGAAATACGAAACAATAGAACCTATTAGTTTTTTTGATGGACCGGTGATAAGGATTACCGGCGACCACACATTTTGCGATCCAAAGACTTCAACCTAAGGAGGCTTCAACAAAGTGTAAACTGTGTTCCTCTTTGAAGTATTGTGTCACGAAAAAAGTTGAGGGTAGACACCGCAACAGATTGGGGGGATGGAGTTATTTTTCCCACTCACCACTTGGCCTCATGAAGTGACAGGTGCGCGGTGCTGCGGGGAAATGCCAGCGAGATCTTATCCTTAAGTGGTGCGGATGGTGCAAGCAAAGGTGTGGATTCGACGAAAGGAGCCCCGGTTGGAGAGCGAAAATTGGAAAAAGCTGAGTCGCTTTTTTTTTTGTTGTTGTTGTTGTCGTTTTTGGTGGGTGGTGGTTGAACCACATTGTAATAAACACGATTTTAATAAGTACCATCAAAAGAACATTCCATTTGATTCACTCTCCGGGTTGGTCAATGAAGTTCGTTACATTCCACTCCCGGCATGTGGCATGAGAGGTCCAGCAACCAGGTCCTCAAACCATGATGCACCAGTGAACTTTCCTGACCAGGATCTGATGGTGCAGTGAAAGCGGCTAAAGCACTGGCAGCCAAGTATCGATGTGTGCCTGGGCCGAGTGGACAAACATTTTGAGAATGGAGTTTTTTTTCTTGGTCAGGAAACAAAACACACATTCTTTTGACTTTCTTGTGGCACCCAAACTCTCTGCTGCCCCTTCCAACTCTTTAACAACAAGAAAAATCTTCAGAATTGGCCTGAAAAAAGACAAAAACCGTAAGCAAGTGTTGTGGAAACCTCCAGGGCATCCGATTTTTTGGGGGATTCACTTCTCGTCGGAACAGGTGGTTGGCATTTCCGGAGCCATGGATTATGTCATCACGCCCGAGGGCAGCCAATTTAGTTGCGAACATGGTGTAGCGCCTCTCGGCTTCTGAGCAGTACTTATTCTTTCTTTGAGAAAACATAATATCCAGACATCATTTTTTTTGTAAGGTTGGAAATTTGGAGATTTTGTTTAAATGATGAATAGCCGCATTTTTGAAGAGGATGCATGTACAGTTTTGGTTTATTTTGAAATTATATAGTTTCCCTTTTAATTGAGGTGGTACTTTCCTTTCAGGATTTTTTTCAAATCTTCACCCAGATTCGGGTGGGTGAGATTTTGTCCAAATTGGGGTAGCCCTTACAGCAACCATATGGCCATCACTGAATTTCAAATCTTTCATGGCATTTGCTCAGTTTTTTGGTTGAAAAGATGTTCTCCAGGTGATTCAGTGTTTGATCCTCCAGTTGGAGGTCACTTAACCTTTCACAAGGTCATCAACCACAATTCCAAAAAGGTCACAGTGAATTGCCAGGATATATATATATATATATATACGGCAGGAGTTCCCGGTGAACCCCAGGCCCCTAGGGTATATATATATGTATATATTGTACCCAAAAATACATAATAACATGCCTTTTTGGGGTGTTCACGTGTGCATTGGTTGGCCGGTTGTCTATGCCCCTACCTGAAGTCACAGTAGATCCAGATATGATCCAGGTAGCAGGTGGAGTAAACAGCAAGGTTGGATCATTTTCCTTGCAAATGTCATCACCCAAATCGCTTCCAGTAAGGCACCAACAAAAAGTAGCGTTGTATATGAAAACAGCCATAAGTTGATTCTGCCTCCGAACACCTCGACGTTGGAACGCTACTGACTCTTCGTCGGTGAGTCGGGTTTTTAAGTTTCTTTCCCAATCTTTGGATGTCATCGCCTCGTGGTCATTGGAAAACCCACGGGGATACAATCGGATACACCCAACATATTGAGTTACATGGCATGGAGAAACCCTTCGGAAACCCTTCCCAGGATGCTCCAGAAGATCACAGCTGCCGGTTGCCTCGTCTCTTGATATAAGCTGCACCGGAAGTAAACGTATAACGGTAGATGCTCAAACTACGCAGATGGGTGATGAAAACCAGTTTGTTTTTTTTGGAGTTAAGCCTTGCCTTTTTTTGAAGTGGACGTTTTTTTTGTTTTTCTCGTGATTGATGCAACCAATTAAGAGATCATTTTACAACTCTGCAACTTGAGCTATCAAAGAGTTACCTTCCAAGCCAACACAGGAAAGCGGGACAACTTCCATTTTCCATCCGAAGAATACGCTTAAAAAACCCAAACATCCCAAACAGACGATGTTTTTTTTTTTGGGGAGGCTTTCCCTGGCATACATCGAATCTCCCCCAAAAAAATTACACCCCAAAGAAGAACGACCCTAGTCGCCACCATTTTATTTTCGACCCAAAAAAACCCAAGCCAATCATTTCTTTCCTCAGATATTTCCTCCAAAGAAACCTCACCAGATTCATGAGAAAGAGGGGGTTGATCTGCAACACGAAAAAAAAATCCAAGAAATCTCAGCAGAGATTTTTTTCCTCTTCAAACGAATCGTTTCCAAAAAGACCAAATATTTCCTCCAAGAAAATCTCACCAGTTTTTTTTTTCAGGGCGTTGCCACACCCTAGCAGTTATAAGTAGGGCGAAATAACTCCACTTGTAGACTATCAGAGGTTATATATGCAAATTCAGTTTCCTCATTCGATCGATATCCATGCAGCTGACGGGCTCTACGAGGTCTTAGGAAAAAGGCGTGTGCTTCGCTGATTCCTATCGTTGATCCTTGGTGGATCTTTCATGGTAGCGATAGCCTGGTCGCTTTAGCAAAAGCAGGCGTGGTGCCGGATCACGAGCCCAGAGGCGAGTGGTCTTTGATCCAGGGGTTTTTGGTCATAGTGGACTATGACATCAAGTTTGGAAAAGAACAAAGATGGGGTACCATCATATGATGGTACGGCAGAGAAACTAGCGCTTTTTCGTGAAGAGGCGCTGGCCTACACCTTCACTTTGGAGGTGCACAAGCGCTACCTTGCGGGGCCAAGACTGGCCAAGGAGCTCACGGGTGTGGCTCGCACGGTAGTGAGAAGGAAGTTGGCACAGGATCCTCAATGGCTAGCCCATCCTCGTGGAGCCTATGTCCTGATAGACTTTTTGGAGAAGGCCATTGAGTCTCCGACTTTGGTGCAGGCTTCCAACTACATCCACCGCTTCTTCTACCAGCTGAAGCGGCGACGTGGTGAGACGATGACTGAATGGGTCAATCGTCACAGTGAATCTATGTGGGAAGCTTCCCGGGCTCTGAAAAGAGTCCAAAAGGAGTATGGAACTCCACAAGAAGAATCAAAGAGAGATGATCACAGTGGAAGAAGTGCCGAACCGGCCCGACGCTCCAGCTTTCAGGATAATCCTTGGAGCTCTTGGAGAAATGACTACTATCGTCATCGAGAACAAGAACCTGCGGTCTTTGATGATCATGGCCGCCTTCCAGAAGACGAAGATGATCCTGAAGATGGCCGAGCCTCCCACCATCCGTCGACAGGTGGGTGGTCGGATTGGGAGTGGAATAGCCATGGATGGAGGGATTGGTACCAAGGTGACACTTGGCGAAGTGAGGAGTATCAACCTCCGGTGGCTTGGGAGACTGATGTTCCCGACTTTCTCCCGGACTACCTCACAGGCTTCCTCTTGCTGAACCGGAGTGGTTTGGATGCCCATGAACGGGCAAACATCTTGGCTGCCATTCGGGGTTCTTTCTCGGTGGAGAGCATTGAGAGAGCGCTCAAGGAACAATGGCGCGATGATGACTTGGCTCGCAGGGATAAGCAACGACAGTATGCTAACCTTGCGAGCTTGGATGAAGATGAAGAAGGCGTGGAAGAAGATGCTCTACATGCTGATCTTGAAGTTCCCGACCCTGACAGAGAGCCAGGAGCATATGATGCTTTTATGGCTGATCAGCGAGAGATTGACTCGTGTCTAGAGGCCATCAGGGATCACAAGAGAACTTTGAAAGAAGCTCGATGGCGTCAACAACACGTCAAGTCAAATCGGAAATTCTTCCCCAGCAAGCCATACCGGCAAAGCTGGAATGATCGAGGAGCTCGAGGTGATCACACTACTTCCCGGAGTTCTTCTTCTACCACCTCGAAGACTTGCCTTGCTTGTGGAGGAGACCATCCCACACAGAATTGTCCGAAACCTCGGCCAAAGGCCCAAGTTGCTGAAGAAGAAGCTGAAGTCGCATTTTGTGCACAAGAAGCTCCACATCAGGAAGCTCTACATGCTGAGTCTGTGGCATCTGCTTTACCTGCTGATGGCCACCGAGAGAAGGGTCTCTCGAATGCCGTCTTGACAGGAAAAGGAGTTATCGACTGTGGAGCCACGTCCACTCTTGGATCCATCGATGCTCTGGAAAGGATTATGGAGGCCAACAAGCAACTCCATGGCTCAGAACGTGTTCGAGTACATCCTGATCTAAGGCCGACCTTCAAGTTCGGCAATAACGGAGTTCGTGACTGCATATCATCTGTCGATCTTGGAGTTGACATCGGTGAAAAGAAAGGTAAACTTCAGGTGGCAGTCCACGACATTCCAAATCAGCCAGTTTTGATTTCTGTCAAAGCTCTCAAATCCTTGGGAGCTGTCATTGACTTTTCAGCAGGTGAGGTTGTGTATAGAAAGATAGATCCTCACTCAGTGGTTCCTTTAGAAGAAGCGGCCAACGGCCACCTTTTGATGCCTCTATGTGGTGACCTTTTGGCCGGATCAGTATGTCGGAAGTCTCCTTTCTTGGGACTTCGCAGCGAATAGGAAACACGCTCCTCTGGGGAACATGGACAAAAAGCCCCGGGGAGCTTCTGTTTTGAGACATGTCAGTCATGCCATCTTTTAGCTGTACAGAAAGATTTTTGCACGTTTTGTAGTACCACACAGGGAATCTATCATGAACATAATAATCCTAAACATGATGATAGTGAGGGTTCTGAGTGTAAACATAAAGTTTCATCATCACAGGATAGTCAGCTTGAGCCGTTGTTTCCACCAACCGTGATGCCCGAACAGCCCTTCACAAGTGCTCAGTGCCATCCTTCGTGTTTGCTTTCGTGTGACCCGCTTGTGACCTCACAACATGCCGTCCGAGACCAAAGCTTCCCTGATCGAGAAGATGCTCAGCTATGGGGAGGAGACTCCCAAAAGCTGGACTGTGTTGCAGATCAAAGGTCGACTCTCAGAACTGAAGATCGAGAAAGGTGCTCCTCCCAAACCCGAGTTGAAGGCCAAATTGACAGAACTCAACCGGGCTGCCAAGAAGAAGTCCGACCTACTCGAGCTGGCCACTCAGATGGGTCTGAAGGTCACCAACAATATGACCATCGCCCAAATCTATGCCCTTGCCGAGTGCAAAATCACCCAAGAGGTGACCCCAGTGGGATCAGACAAGATGAACTTCGGCCAGTATCGCGACCTCACTTACGAGGAGGCGATGGTGATGCATCCCAGCTATGTGGTATGGGCTCGCAAGATGGTGGCGGAGGGAGATGTTTGCTGGCGCCTCGGCCGATGGATTCGATGGGTGGAGATGGAAGCTCAAAAGCCAACACCACCTCCGAGGCCTTTCAAGGCCAAGCTGGCCACTACTCCCCAGAAGGGGTACTCCACGGCTCGTGGGAGCCAGTCCATGGACCTTCACGGCGATTCGTCCGACACCTCGTTCAGTCTTGTCGAGCAAGATCAACAACAAGAGATCGAAGCCCTCAAACTGGAGCTGGCTCGCATCAAGCAGGAGAAGTTGGAACTCGAAAGTTCAGTGACACCCACGAAGCAACGCAAGGAGATGTGAGTGGCAGTGAGTCTGAAGCAACTGCCTTGAGTGTTTTTCCTGAACAACAGTGTTGTGACAAACATAAGCACATAGGTAGGAACTGGAAAGAACATCACAATCCTTTCAGTCGTTCATGGCAGGACCTTACTCACTCCGGTAGGCTTTTCTTGTTAGAAGTCGCTTGTTCTGAAACTAGCATTCTTTCACAGGAAGCATTCAAGCAACTTGGCAGCGAGGCTGCGCAGCGTTGTTCCATCTGGAATGGCTATGATCTCACGACTTCCGAAGGTAGGTCCAAGCTGAAGAAACTCATTTCACAAACTCGTCCGGTGCATGTTTGGATAAGCTGTGATTGTGGGCCTTATTCACCCCTTCAAAGATTGAATCAAAAGACCATTGAACAAAAAGATAACCTAGCTAGGAAAAGAGCATATGCCCGACAAGAATATGACGGGGGAATTGAGATAGCTGAGTATGCCACTTCTCGCGGCTCTTTTGTTCACTGGGAACTTTCTGAACGGTGTGAAGCCTGGAACCTACCGATGATTTCGGAGTTTGTTGAGCGCCACCAATTTCGCAAGGTTACTTGTCACGGTTGCACTGTAGGCTTAAAGGCATCTGACACTGGTGAATTGATGTGTAAGGGTTGGACCATCGCATCCCGACATGAAGGGTTATTACAACATCTCAATCTTCCATGTCAAAAGAATCATAAGAAGACTCCTTGTGAGAGCGGTCGTCCAAAGGACTCAGCATTCTATACTCCAGTGTTTGCTAAGAAAGTGATCGAAGCTCTGAGATTCCAAGAACCGTGGTCTCTCGTGATGTGTGACCTCAATCAAAGACTCATCCAATGAGTGCCGAGTGTGTTCCCCCACAGAGGAAACCCTTGACGATTGCATGGTAAGTGCCGCGTCCTTGTCAGAACAGGAACGTAACAGGATACTAGGACTCATCAAGCATATCCATAGTGTTTCAGGTCATGGCTCCGTTGAGAACTTAGTCAAAGCTATGCAGCGTCGGGGTGTGCCAGAACATGTCCTGGAACTGGCCAAGACCTTTCGATGTACCATCTGTGAGGAACGTAAGAGAGTAGCACCACGACGGCCAGCATCCCTTGAGACACTCCCGAAGAAATGGCAAGTTGTTCAATCCGACATGGGTTCGTGGTACCATCCCATCACTAAAGATAAGTGCAAGTTCATTCTCTTTATTGATGAAGGTTGCCGATTCCGAACTGGAAAAATTCTCTTCGAGAACTCAAGGAGCATGGCTACTTGGCCATTAATTCGTCAATGTTTTGAGGAACACTGGGTTGCTCACCACGGCAAACCCGACACCATTCGTGTCGACCCTGAAGGTGCCTGGAGGGACACCGCAGCTGACCAGTATTGTCAAGAACGAGGGATTTCATTGCTACCCATTCCTGCTGAAGCACATTGGCAAATAGGAATTGTAGAAAGTGCCATCAAAGGAATAAAACACGTGATGTCGGCCATAGCCGAAGAGTTTGGTCAAATGACATGTCAGGAGCTGTTCTCTCGTGCACTTTGGGCATGTAACTCCCGCGATAACCACCTTGGGTATTCTCCCCTTCAACACGCTATGGGTAGATCTCCTGATGAATGGGGTAGGCTTCATGATAGTGAGGTTTCTGGGCATCCCATACACCCCCAACAAATGATTGATGGTGGTTTTGCTGAGAATATCAAAGCCATGTCCATTGCTGAACAGGCCTTCGCTAGATTTCAAGCCGAAGCTAGGATGGAAAGAGCAAAAGCAGCCGGAAGTCGGCCAATGAAATCCTTCTGCCCTGGGGACTTAGTGTTTTATTGGAGACAACAATTGCCTCAAAATCAAGGTAACCGAGCAGGGTTCTCCTGGGCCGGACAGTTTGTTGGGCCTGCCAGAGTCATAGCTGTAGAAACTAGAGTAGAAGAAAATGGACAGCTGAGACCAGGGAGCTGTGTGTGGCTTCATCGTGCTGGAAGGCTAATCAAAGCCGCTCCCGAACAGCTTAGAGCCGCATCTGACAGAGAACGAGCCATGGAAGAACTCAAAGGTCCTGTAGAGATTCCATGGACGATCAGCAGCCTTGCCACTCATCCCAATCGTAGAACTTACGTAGATATCAGCCATGATAAACCCACTGATGACCAATTTCAGGAGGCGGGCAACCACCCCACTGGTCGTGTTAGGTTCATGGGAAAACGCAAGGGTGTTGACTCAGAGGATGCCTCACGAGCTGCACGGCCTCGCGACTTAGATCATGACAGTGCCTTGCTTCACGAACCTGGGAAGCCAAGACCTGCTGATAGCAGCCTGATTGAAGACTGTCCCACAGCGGTTGATCACCAGTGCATTGAGATTGGTATAGACATACCCACTTCAAAGAGGGGTTTCCAAAGTTTCTTGAATGATCCGCAAGCTTTCGTAGTAAATCAACTGAAAAGGAAAACTGTAGAAGTGTCCGAACGTAGGTTGTCTCCGGAAGAATACAATAAGTTTCAAGAAGCAAAAGATAAGGAAGTCCGAAACTACATCAAGTCTCATTGTTTCCGAGTGTTGCCGGCACATCTACAACCCACACCAGAAAAAGCTGTAGGTATGCGTTGGATATTAACTTGGAAAACTATCCAAGATGGGACTGGGGATAAGAAAGCTAAAGCTAGAGCCGTCATCCTAGGATACCAGGATAAGTCATATGAGCACAAACAGACCGCCTCACCGACCCTTTCTCGGTTAGGAAGACAGGCATTTCTGGTATTTTGTGCACAGCAACACTTCAAGGTCCAAAAAGGGGACGTATCATCAGCTTTCTTGCAAGGAGATGAACTCCAAGAAGAAATGTTCGTCATACCAACACCAGAGATTTGCAAAGCACTTGAGATCCCTGACAGTTCAATCACCAGACTGCAGCGTGCCGCATACGGTCTAGTAGAAGCACCACTGTGGTGGTACAAAAGTGTGTCAGGTTTTCTTGTATCCTTAGGCTATACTCGACTGAAATCCGAACCTTGTATCTGGGCATATTTCAATGAAGCCGGGAAAGCCTGTTCTATCATCAGCGGGCATGTAGACGATTTCCTTTTTGGAGGTAACTGGAATGACCCCACACACCTTAAGTTGATGGGTGAGATCCAAAAGAAGTTTTCTTGGGGAACCTGGGAGTCTACTCCCTTCGTTCAATGTGGTGTCAAAGTTGTCCAAAATGAAGACTTTGGTTTTACACTCAGTCAAGATGAGTTTGTAAATGATCTGAAGACCATCTACATAAACCGTGATAGAAGTAGGAAAAAGGAAACCCCCACCACTGACGCTGAAAAGACCCAATTGAGAGCAGTGTTAGGTAGTTTAAGTTGGTTGTGTGGTCAAACTGACTTCAGACATTCGTCTGATGTAGGCTTCTTGATTTCATCCATTCCAAACAGTACCATTGAAGAAATCTATCGGGCCAATCAACTTGTTCAGGAGATCCAAAGAAATCCACCCAAGCTGATTCTACATGGAATGACCAAAGGAGAGCCACTTGACATGGTGGCGTGGGCAGATGCAGCGTGGGCAAACCGCCCAGATGGAAGCAGTAGCACGGGAGGACTAGTGTTTGCAGCGGCTCCTCAGAGCCTTCGTAATGGACATCTAGCCAACATTAGTCTTCTCTCATGGCGTTCCTATAAAATAGATAGAGCCAGTCGTAGTCCAGCATGTGCGGAAACACATGCCGTTGTTGACGGTGAAGATGAACTCTTTCACATTCGTTACTTGTGGTCTGAACTTCAACATTCCCCCAAAGCCATTCAAGCGCTTGATTCTAATGAGATCGTAAGGTTGTCACCAGGCATTCTCGTTTCTGATAGTAAGAACTTTTACGACAAGTTGTCAAAAGACACCCCAATCATTAAGGGCGCAGAACGTAGGGCGGATATTGAAGCACTCACAGTAAAATCATCCATGGATGATACAGGGTTGATGCTTAGATGGGTTCACAGCGATGCCCAGTTGGCCAATTCAAATACTAAGCCATCGGAAAAACACCAAATAGTCCTCTTTCAGAAACTTCAGTATAAGTGGAAAATCATCTACGATGCCAACATGGTGTCAGCAAGAAGGCGAAAGACGGGAGGTGTTGATCCCATGAGTCAAGGTATACAATAGATTCCCTGTGTCAATCAATTTAATGTCCACCGGTGCAAATTCAGTTTCCTCATTCGATCGATATCCATGCAGCTGACGGGCTCTACGAGGTCTTAGGAAAAAGGCGTGTGCTTCGCTGATTCCTATCGTTGATCCTTGGTGGATCTTTCAATATATCACCCCGTTTATTTTCGGCCATTTATAGGAGCCAAAAAGCAAGCAGCTCCATTATCTATAACGATCGGCTTTTTTGGCCCACCGGCTGCCACGTTGGAACTCCAAGGTGAGTTCCATCATTGCTGCCTTTGTGGCTGCCAAACCTACAGGCTTCACGAATGCCGAAGCAACACTCTATGCGTGTCTTGGATGACTGAATTTTGGTGAGACCCACCAAAATCCCTTAGAAAACGCAGAGAAAAACTGGTATTTTTGGAAAAATTCAAGTTCAAGTGATTTTGGGTTCAAGTTTTTTTAAAAGAAGACATGTGGAAAAAGCTTTTCCCATTTGAGGACATATAATATATTTCTTGCAGTTTCATGGCCAAACATCAGGTTCGGAAATACGGGAGAAATTTTCTCAGTCTTGTTGGTCCAGGGTTTGGTTTGTTTTGTTTCATGCGTCAGATTGATATTGGGCAGTATACACATACCTGTTCATCCGTCATGCCATGGAGTTTTTCGGAAGGCGAAATTTTACCGGGCGTTTTTGGGACTGATTTCGGGAGAGCTGAGGTTTACCTATTTCGGTATTTGTTCCGAGGTGGAAACTGTTTGTTTCGGGTTGGAGTGCTGGGGAGTGGCCGTGGTTCATGGGGGTGAAGCACATATGTTAATTGCAGGAGATGAATTCATTTAATGCAATAAAACTAGATGAAAGGATAGTTGCAAAGTGTATTACCCTATTCAACATGAGATAGGTTTTGGCATGTTTCTTGATTGAGAGAGCTTTTTTCTAAGAGTACCACAATTCGAATTAGTTGTTCTCAGAACTTTTGGCTCAACATGAGATAGTAGTGATAGTATTGAAGTTATTCTTTTAAACAGCTTTTGTAGCTCAACTCGAGATGGCTTACCATAAAACATCACCTACCTTCCTTTCCCAGAAACAGTTCCATGGCGATAGGCAGCTTCTCAAAGCAGCAAGGGTCCTGGTAGCCTTCGAGCCAATTTGTCACTGGGCGGCCTCTAAACCTTAAATTGACCTTACAAGAAAAACGATGCACAAGTACTTGGCTTTGATTGGTATATCTTTAAAAGATCCTGAAGTTTTTTTCAACCTCATTTGGTCTTTCATTCGGATTGGATAGTCTTGCTTTTTGTTGGGTCATTTTTGAGGCATGTCATTTTTGAAGGAACAAACGAAGGTTTAGGTTGGACTCCCCGAGCCCTACACATGTAACAATCCTGGAATTATCAATAAAATGCTCTTTTCTCAATCCTGGAAGGGCCCGAAACCTCGGGGTAATATAGGATATCATCCTTTGCTCTTCCAAAATCTATTTGGGGGGGATATCCCCCCGAAACCCCATGCCAGTGAAAAAAATCATCATCTCTGGCCATTCTTATGGCCTTGGCCTCGGGGATACGCCCCCCAACCTTTTGAGGCTTGATGAGCTCCATGGTTTTGACCTTGAACAGCTCAGCAGTGACGATTGATGCGATTGATGGAGCGCAGTTTTGTAACTTCAACAAAAATCCGGTGGAGGAATTCCATCCCCAAGAATTTCTTGGAGATTTCCCCAAACAAAAACAGGTTTGGACACAATCAGAAGAACAAAAATTCAACCAAACGCTTTTTTATTTTGGTAGCAACTAGTTTTTTTTTGGCATCCACTTTGAGATGTAACCACCCTCAACAAACATCCCATCTTCGAAAATGAATTTCTGGACATTTCCATCCCCCAAAAAACATTTCGAAGCTTATTGAAGTGGTTTTGATGGGCTGCCCAGCTAGCATTTGTTTGAAAAGAAAGATAGTTCTGACCCCAAAGTCCCCCAAAAGTGGTGTGTGGGGTGTTTTTTTGGATCCAAGGGCCCATGAAAATTTGAGCAGCAAAACATGTCTTCTTTTTTGGGTGCTGCGGCTGGGGGTGGTTCCTCCTCTTCCAGACAGCTTTGTGGTTCAAGAGGACACAATCGGTATCTAGCGACACAATGTGTGAAGTGAGTTCGCAAGTGAGAGAAGTGGTTAGTGGGTTCATCATCACTATCCTCATCCATTTCATCAAACTATTGCCATGATGCAAACCATTCATTCTTGGGTCACTTCTTCTTTTCATGCAAGGCTTTTGGCTTCTTGAAGATCTTAAAAGTTCGACTTTTTCCCTTTCGAACCACAAGTGCTGCATTGCCACATGTGTCGTGGAACAGGTGTGCATTTCAACCCACCGGTACCGTAACCACCGTGAAGCTCCAAAATTTGGACCTGTGATCCTGCAGCAGTTTTGGTGTGTTTTTCTGCATCTGAAAGTCAGTGGCATTTACCCTGTTGTTCTTTTCTAAACATATTTTTTGTCCGGATGTTTTTTTCTGTTGGATACTTATAGCAAATCATGATACTGATATGAGTTGACTTTCTTTCACATGTTTTGCCTTCAGTGAACTTAGTTTTTTTTTGTTTTGATTTGAAGATTCTGCCATTTTTTAGGGAAGCACAGATCCAAGTTTGGGCCTCAACTCCGACACTTGGAGTTTCTTTTCTTGAGAGTCAGTTATTTTAAATGGCCCCGCAAAAAATCATTGGATGAGAGGATACTATGGTTGGATGGTTCAGAAATCCCAAACAACCATTGACCTCGGATGTTAAAACCCTGCAAATAATGGGATGAACTACCTTTCCCTCAACTGTTTTTTTCCCAGGATTTCGAACGAACCAGCAACAGGTTTGTACGTCAGAACATGGTGAGTGAAAAATCATGGAAACTATGGACCTGAGACTTCTTGCTAACCGATGGGGTTGGCCAACAAAGACTACTGCAAGAAACTCCACCAAAAAAAGGAAGCTCTATTGCATGAGCTGGCCCCGAGAGTGATGTGGATGCGAGCGGCAAAAGAAGCAACATATGTGGTGGAGCTGTTTGTTTAATGTGAAACTTTGATGTTTTTGTCAAGTCATCCATCAGTTCAAGAAAAGGATGTAGGATTTCTCCATGTTGCCTCCATTTCAAGGGCAAAACTGCCGGAACCTCTCCCCCAAACAAACACCAGCCACACCAGCCCCAGCCCCCCCCGTTCAAAAGCTCCCATTTCATTGCTGCAGGTTTCAGTTCTCCTTACATTTTGAGCCCAGAAGTGAACATGGAGGATTGTGCCAAACAGGTGTATTAGTGGCTTCTGCCAAGGATGGTGAGGGCAGGCCAGTGGGTCGGGTTGAGATGTCCAACTGTGAAAGGGGAACAAAAAATCATAATCTTTATCAGAGCTTCCATAAAATTTGTCAAGGGGGCGTTCACATTTCACCAAAAAAACTGCGAGCGAGTGAACTGTTTTTAATCTATGGCATTGCAGCATTGGCTGCTTTTGCGCCGAAAAGCAGCATGCTTTTTTTCTCCAAGTGGAAGACAATGAAAATGCCACACGACCCAAAACAAAATGAGATGTGTGTGTGTTTTTTTAGTGCCAGATTTCTAGTGGAAAAAAGGAACGGAAGGTTTTCTTTTTTTCCTTTTTTTTGCCAAGAAATTCCACCAGTTCCAACCCCTCCATGATGTGACCAGGCCGCTCCCTCTGAAATGCCGTTGGCGACGGAGGATCGGTTCTCATACCGTGGAGATTCCAGATATCACATCCACAATGCCTGGGAGCCAACACAAATCCGATTTTTTTCGGGTGACGTGAGGTCATTTTTGTATACCAAAAACAGTAGCATATATGTATATTTGTATTATGTGTATTATATGTACTTTATGTATCATAACATTGTATGTATTAGATGTATTATTTGTATAGTACGTGTATTATGTATTGGATATATGTATTCTGTATATTATATGTATATTTGTATTATGTGTATTATATGTACTTTATGTATCATAACATTGTATGTATTAGATGTA
>DF243997.1:20398-31861 GCA_000507305.1 Breviolum minutum Mf 1.05b.01 | reverse complement strand
TACATCGGTGGAGAACGTGTGAAGTATCACATCGGCAGCAAGGTAGGGGACAATATTGGCACTTTTGTAGGAGAGGACACGTAACTGATCCAACAGGTGGCTTAGTGGTTTCAGCTCTGCTTTCCGGAGGGTCTAGCCCAGGAGGAGCCGAGATCCCAGAAGGTGCAGAAGATCCAGTTCCAGTAGACTCTTGCTTCTGTGTTGGGATAATTCGAATAGTTTCGTAGTCAAATGCCTGAGCCGAACTACCCATGAACACGTTTGCCTTTACGCCCCATGACAAAGAAAAGGACCAACTTCCTTCCAAAACAACCAGCAAGGCAGACAATCCCTCAGCCAAAATCAATGAAAAGGGGAGTCAACGCAAACACTTGAAACCAAAAATATAACAAATGGCAGGTGGGTAAACGTACAGCAAGATCGTACCGAGCTGTTTTATTTTGATGCGACCAGCACTCCTCTCGCTCTTAAAAGGATGAAAAGCAAAAACCCCCAGGGCATCGCAATGCCCAAGGAGTAAAGAGGAGGTGCAGAAACACCAGCATATACTAAAAACTGCCGAGAGTTCATGCAACTTCCCAATGCGATCACCGGGAAAAGACAAATTCACCCCTGGCTATTCACTGCTGACTCACCATATAGCTCGTGTAGGTCATGCTGACAACACAGGTGCGCAGGATTGTCATCTGCCAACCTGATAAAGTGCTTACCCAAGGTACGATTGCAGGGAGCACCGCACATGAAACACGGCATCCCACATTTGGGCACAACAGGCAGAGCACATCCCACCATGACTGAGTCCTGTCTCTATTGGCAGATTGACCAGGGCGGGGCCCCTGCCTGACAATCCTGGGGTCAGAGGTCAGTGTACCCTGAGCATCCAGAGAAGCCTCCATCAGTACGCCAGGATCAAATCTGTCATTATCTTGAACATCAGGATCCATAGCTCGAACGAATGTCAAACATCCGTCAACAGGACCTTGTATGGGTCTCTCGCTCCAAGTGGTCGTAGAGGTTGCATTTCGTGACCTCGGGCACGCCTTTGGTCTCAAACCCATGCCAGATGGGTAGAACCGGTCCACTGACATACGCACCACCGGCTCCGCCAATGCACCAGAAGGGAAGGCATCATGACCACGGCTATCCTTGTCATGCTTCTTGCTAGCAGCCTCCATGGCAGAGACACAAGAGTAGGTGCGATTGGATCCGGTGGGGCTAATGGTAGCAGTGACCAACTTCACTTGACCAAGAGCCCTTGAGCCTAAAACCGGCGGGTTCGCTTTCTCATTCGTGCGTGATATACCTCATCATGTGCCTCATGGTGGCGGCGGTCATGAAAGACGGCTGCTGGTTTCTTTCGAGATGTTCTCAGCGGTAAGGGAACAGGGTGAGCAGGGAAAATATAGGAAACCGTGGGTATATTGGAAAACAACTCAACGGCCTTAGAGTGCTCAGTAGCAAGACTGCGGGTGCGAAAAAGTCTTTCTGCATGAGTACTGTTAGGGAAGACTTCTTCAACTGCTTCTTGTTCGGCTGTTGCAATATCCGCTGAACAAACTGCCCCATCCAACCACACACCATCATGTAGCCAAATAATGGATGCACATCTATATCTCATCTGAATTGCCTTGACAAACCTACTCATTACTTGCATCTCAAGGTATTCGCAAGCATAGTAAAATCGGTTGGTGTAGGTAGTTTGCAATTCAGCACGGTGGCGAAGTACAGCATCAGCACAGACAACCTTCGCAGCATCAAGGTCAAGGGCAACCGTGCTAACAAACCCAGCAACTGCTAAGCGATGTTGTTGTAAGAAGCGCAAAGTGGCAGGTGCGCCTGCATTAATAATGCGGACCGGGAACATCTTGATGATATTTTCACCACCTACGCAAACATTTTCTCCCCAGATGTTAGCAAGGGTAGTCCGAAGCAATTCAATGTGCGGGAGGCTACTGGAATTAACATAACGACGGATTAATTCATAGTGCGCCCCTGCCATGTCCACTTCTTGATGTGCCTGGGCATATATGAATGCCCTCACCGGTTTGGGGAGGTATTGTGCACAGGATTGCTTGGCGTAGAGGCGCCCCTGACCATCAGTGGCAGCTGCAACATATTCAACGACATGACCACGTGAGAGCTTTTGCGTAGCCAGTGCTAAATCGCACAACAGACGCTGTGTTTGCTCATCAACCTGTGGCACTACTTCCGAAAGCGCCTGAGCAGAACAAGCAGGGACCTCTCTCAGCACCAGGATAGTTTTGCCCGCTGCATGTTTGCCAAAAATGCTGGCATTGTGTTGCAATAACAGATCATACGGAGGGTCAACATCGTGTTCAGTGATTCCTTCGGATGCAGCCAAGGCCTCAGTTCTATGAAGTAGAAAGGCAGAGCCTCGTCCAGCAAGATAATCAGCGACGAAATTGGCTTTGCGAGGCCGATATTCAGTAGCTGACGATGGAGCAAGACGGCTTCTCTTCGCATGAAACCTATCAATGACTGCAATGAGATCAGGTCGACGGAATCGAGTTTGGAAACATAGAGACTGAGCAAGGGTTGAATGTCTCCTTGGATGCGGTCCAATGGGAGCGGGACAACATTTTGGGAGAGGCACACATGAACGTATCTTTCATACTTCATACAATGGTCATACAACCGTAGGGAGAGATCGAGCCTGATGTACAAACGCCCCCTCTTGCCGTAATAACCGGCGAAACGCAGCAATAACCAAGGTACAAATTGTCGCTGTACGCCGAGAAGTAACGGCTATATCATCGAGGGTTGCCCAAGAATGACCCGGTTGAGCCAGAATCCACGCGACAAGCAAGGGGACAATGCACCATCGTGTCCAATGTCCAATTGTATTGTCCCCACAACCACAAGCAGCACATACCGTACCATTGGCAGGAAACATACTCCTGAAGGGAGCCATTAGGGTCTCTGGAGCTTCAAGTGTGGCCCCTGCAACAGAGGAGGGAATGCCGTAGGACGCGCTGAGTGCCTCTTGCAACTGGACTCCATAGGGGCATTGCTGCATTGGAGTGATTTCATGAGCGGCAAGGCAATGTTCACACATGGCCTCCGTGTAAAACCCACCGGGAAAAGTGTCACCAGGCTTCAAACAAACACCACATAAGCGATTATGGCGCGTACCTCGAAGGGTGAGCCAAACGTCATCATCCTGATTGACTGCCCAACGGAGCAGTGTGAACCTGGCAATAATCCCATTACACCACTTTTTCGGAGCATCAGCGACAAGATCCACCCATTCAACGGAGATGCCCTGGCTCCATCCTTCCCTGGTAATTTTCTTTCGGAGCTGCGTCCTCGCAGCCAGAACCATGCCTGCACAATTATTACTTTTTTCAAACGATCAAGGCGTCCTGTCACACCATTCTTATGAGCTGTAAGGGCAGCTGCTATGTCAGAGAGCTGGATGTACGGGGCCCACAATTGCAGTAGATCACGCACGATTGCCCTTTGCCTCAGATTGCATCCACTGCTGTCATTGCGCTCAATCCATAGATCTTCATATCTGTTGCCTTCACGGAAGTATAAACCAGTGGCGGCAACTGTAGCAGACAGAGCAGGGTTGAGGAGGACAGAGACTCCGATGTATCGAAGAATGTATGGAAAGATCTCTGCTTCGATCCAATGTCTGCCAAGGATAAATTTGACTGCTTGTTGGCGAAGGTAATTCAGATCAGTAGTACTGAGTCCGAAGTACGAGGCAGTATAAGGCATAACACTAAGGATATAAGTATTGAAGCAGGTGCTTTTGGCAATAATCGAAAGCGTGGGCGCGCTGAAGGATCGGAGCCGTTGTTGGAATTTCTGAAACGGAGCCGGTTTGCTTTCACGAAGTGAAGCAGGAGGGGAGCACACCGTCCAAGCGCCCTGATCATCAAAGGCTGTTCTTCCAAAAAGTGTTAGACCCAACGCAGGGGCAGAGGCCGCAACGGCATGCCCCCCGTAGCCTGCCAACTCAATACTGGATAGGGCGCGAGGTCTCATAGGGAAGTTAGTAACAATATGAGACTTGCTCTTGCACGAACACTGAATGGTAGAGAAGGAGCCAATAGTATGAATCTGACGACCATGACCAACTTCATGTCCTTGTTCAAAATTCAGATTGATGGCAAGATGCATTTTAGACGGTTCTTCAGGTTCGACAGGCAGGGGAGTAAGCGGCCAACGAGTCATCCGCACCACAAGCGTATTGTATCCAGGGCGCAGAACTATTGTATGGCTGCAGTAGCCGTTGCATAGGCTGGGCTATTCACAACCGCAGGCCATTCTTGGAGTAGCCGTGCACTACTCATCAGCGTGGGTCCAAATCTCATTGTGCTGTTGGAGACACTGCGGTAGCAGGAGTGAGAATCCACTACAAATCCAGCAGTCCGGACGTCGTCATAACACTGGGCAACCTCCTGTATCCACCGCGTGTTCTGTGCATCCCCTACCAAAGTGGTATCATCCACATAAGCTTGTACCGATAACACCTGAGGAATGCGGTTCAGATAGTGAAAGAGAGGGTCCATCGCAAAGCAAAACAGGAAAACAGAGAAAGATCTTCCCATATCAACACCCTGTCGAATGACCCGACTGGGCAACAGTCTCCCTTGAACTTTGTGAGTCACCCGCCGTTCAAACAATACAAACCGCGAGTAACGAATGACCCATGCAGGCGCTCCCTTGCTTCTAAGCAGTGCTAAAATCCAATACGGGTTAACACGTTCAAAGGCCTTGGAGAGGTCAGCAAGCAAAGCACAAGATGCCTTAGAACTATCAAGAAAACTTTGAATTGCTGTAACTGCTCTTGCAGGCTCCTTGAACATGGACATGACTGTCTGGGAGGGGTGCGTGTTGGGTGCCACAGCCCTCATGACAACTGACGCAATGGTGCCATCGACTAAGCGATCAAGAGTGTTTGGCATGCCCAGAGACGAAAGTTATCCGCCTCCGGACCCATTTTGGCTTTGGTGGGAGCGCCGTATTCTCCATAATGTCCATGAAGTAACTTGCCATGGCATCAACAGTGACTTCAGGGAGTAACCGCCAGGCAGAATAGGGAAGTCCATCCGGACCAGGGGCAGAATCTTTTGTATGAAGTAATGTGTTTAAAAGATCCTTTTTGCACGGAAGAGGAACCTCAGGCCACATGTCACTCGTACCATATACTTGTAAAACATTAGCCCACCGTTCATCTTGTTCAATTGGCCTTTCAAACCAAAACTTCCGCGTAGAAAGCATTGCCTCATCAAGATCTTGTGAAGTGCGGCATTGTGTCCCATCCTCCTTCAGTATGGGTCCATTATAGGTGTTAACCTTGGGGCAGATATTCCGCATCCGCTCCCAGAAAGCAACCATATTACCAAAGCCGCTAGCTTGCGTATCGACTGGGTCGCTGGGGAGATACGGGATCCCAGCAATATAGTCATCGATGACGGTGAACATGTCCTGAATAGAGGATCGTGGAACAGAAATAGCTCCATTAACAATCGGAAGCGAGTCCAGGGTGGAAATCACTGCACCTTTAGAATGGAGAATTAAATCTTGCAGAACATCCGGTGCAACATTGACCCACTGATCAGTAATATGCAGATATTTCCTTGCCTTTAAGTAGGGAAACTTAGTACTGAGTGATTGCTCACTCGGCATTGACCTCCACCATGTCCAAAAACATGAGGCGATCGACAGGTAGGCATTGGTCAGGAAAGAAAGCATAGGAGAAGTTCTTTCATGGCCTTGCACATCTTCAACGGGAGCAGTGGCTTCCGCAATAGCTTCGCCGGAGTGGGGATCAACACCATCAGCAACATGACAGCTTCTCGCAGCATTCGGAGCATGACATGTATGAAACTGCCTGCGTGAGGGAGCCAACTCTCCAACATGCAGGTCACACGGTAAAGAAGGAAAACAGTATTCATCAGAACGATTCGGGATGACATACTCAAGAGAAGAATTGTGCTCATTGGAATGGTGAGGGTCCTGTAGCACAAAACCATCACGTCGAGGTAGCTCTGCAAAGAGCTCATAGTGTTGCCTATGCAGTAATCGAACTAGCCCGTATAACGACGAAATGTCACGTGGGGCAACACCATCCTTGCCTGGCATGAAAGTATTGGATGGGATAGTAGCATGCTTAAGATCCAATGGGTCGTTTAAGACACAGGGTTTGAGTCGCGCCTGCATCTTCAATATGAGATGTCCTTGAGCACCTCGTGGTTCAATAGCACATAGAGAAGGATTCCATCTAGCAGAACTAACCCAGTCATTGGGTACCAAACATCGATCAAGCGGAGATAGTCCTCGAGGATGTCGAAAGGTACCAAGAGATGGAAAAACATCATAGACATGCAAGGCCTCCAGGAAACTGTCCCATTCCCCCGTACAACGCTCATCAGCCCTATTGAAGTCACCAGCGAGTATAATACGAGCGTCCGAACACGCAAGGCCTTGTAGCGCTTGAAGGAGAGCAGCTAGGTCCTGTCGAACTTTATCTGGGTGAAGATATACAGACACAATGTAATATTGGCTGGTTCTATCAGCAATTAGAGCAGCAACAGCTCTGCCTTGCACAAGGTTGTGGGAGTCCTTCAAGACATAACCTGGCGGCACAAGTACGGCAACACCACCAGACCAATGGCCACCTGGTGTTGGAGTAGCTAAGGATTCAGCAATTTGCAATCCTGGGATGTGTTGCATCAGCATTTCTTTCTCACTCGCAGACCACTTAGTCTCCTGAAGACATATTGGACCTTTAGCGAGGAGCGTTTTGCACTTCCGCATTCTCACATCGCGCTTGGGCTGCTTAGGAGCATGCCAATTATCAAGGTTCCATGAGTACAACACCTTTATCCTGGTAGGAACTGTTTGCTGGATACTGATGCGATAATTAAGGAGAGCATTCCCAATCTCAACCAATCGAGCAGAGGAGCGGTCAAGAGAGTGGGGGGCAGCTAAACAGTGTCCCCACCTACGAAAATCAATATTCAAAAAGGAGCGAACAAGTTCAAGACGGATTCTGCGCCATGGTAAGTCAGTCTGTATCACATGAGGTAAGAAGGCCAAGTCACGAATGAGCAAGGTATGGCGGGGTCCATTGTACCCAAATCTGGAAGTAAAGGCATCTTTAAGCAAAAGCTGAAAAACTCTCTTAATGGAACGGCTGACCCAAGCATCGCAGCTCCCAAGAGTACTCATTAATCCAATAGACTCCTAGGTAGGAGCCATGAGTCAAGAAGAGCCTTAGGACCAGCCGTTCTCACAAGAAAGTGTTGGAAAAGCCACAGGGGTAGTTGAGCCTTGCGAAAGGGAAATGAGTGCGATTCAAGTGAGCTAGGTGGCACAACTCCACTAGGGAGATGATAATAAATCAAAAAGGGCGCACAAAGATGGCCCATCCTGGCACGACATTCGGCCAACTTTGTCTCCGGAATGATGTGAATCAAAATCAGATGAGTATGTAACGGTAAGGACCCAATGTACCCAATAACATTGGCCTTGCCATTTCCACCATCTACCCCTATAAGGTGAGCAACAGTGTAATGATGCCGAGTATCTTCTGACATAGTGCAATGCCAGGGGCACTCTCTGATTTCGCCCAAAATACTCAGTAAACAACACAAGCAACTGCTCGAAGTACACTGGCAAGGTCCACAATGCAGGAACCATCGTCCACTTGCACATTCAACATACAAGAATTCATCATCATTGTGCTGCTCAAGGAGTCTGGTTGTTGGTAATATTGTAGGTGCACAACCAATCGAGAGGGCTTCACTGTAGGCAATTGCCCCCATTAGTGTAAGCAATGGTTTTCGTGGCTGCCGATAGTCAACCAAAATCAATAGATTCGGGTTCGGGTTCCCAAGGTAAAAGACATGATAGCTTCTAACCAACCAAGAGAATGTATCCAACCGGCCACTTGGTGTTTGCCGTAGCGTCAATGGACTGCAACAAGCTGAGGAAGAACAAGCTGTGAGAGCCAAGTCGAAACCAGTTTCCAATTGACATCCGAATCTGAGCAATGTCAGTCGCTACTGGACATTGGGGACTGTGCTCACGAAAGGATGGTTGGGCCTTTTGAAGCTGTGATTCCCCCCACAAAATCCTAAGAAGAGCATCAGCTTCAAACCCAACAGTCACCCGTGCTCGGAAAGCATCAAAGTATGTAGCCAATGATGCTCGTTCCAATGTCAAACAAGCATCCTCATTGATATGCGCTACCGTTGCATCGATGCCAGACTCAATTCTTTGGTCATTTTTGTTTAGCTCAATGTCAAGTTTCCCCTGCAACACAGGTTGAGCAATGTCGGGTAAGGGAACTTGGCCCTTAACATTTTCAACGCTTGGGTAACAGGGCAGCTCCTCAACAACAGGAACAATTCCCGTCCTTTCTGCTTGATCAATTAAGCTAACTCAGCATAAATAGCATGGGCTCGATTTTGGTCAGCTACTAATGTAGAGGATCCTTCCTCTTCACCTTGTATCCATCTTTTGAGGACATCGTCACTTCCGAAAGCAGAGGATATCAATGCCGGGTGAAAGGAGTTCCCACACATGTCTCGGATAAGGGGGTCAGGACCCCCCGACAATAAACCATTTGAGACCAGGAAACAGAGCTGTCAGTTGACGGAGCAACAGGCAATCATTTTCAGCAAGCTTATGGACATCAGAAATGTACAGGCATGCTGAGCCTGACGCTGTATAGCCCCACTTCTCGTCAGTCCGATATCCAAACTCAGCACAAACCAATCGTCGTACTGCTTCATCGTTCTCAGCAAGCAATATGGCCGTTGGGGGACAGCAGGCTTCTTAGTGAGTGACCTAACCACAGACGACACACCATCAAATAAGGAAATAATTCCATATTTGCCAGGTTTGGTTTTGGGATTACTACCATGCCGAGCAAGATCATCACTGCCGGAACGCGCACAGCAAGGAATAGCTGCGGGACCAACTTCCCGTTCAGCTGAACCAAGAGTTTCCTCAGTATTAACAGCGGGACCAACTTCCCGTGCAGAAGGACCAAGACCCTTATCAGACTTATAAGCGGGACCAACTTCCCGTTCAGCAGGGACAAGTACATTCTCGGTATTAGCAGCGGGACCAACTTCCCGTGCAGTAAGGGTAAAGTCTCTCTTTTCAGTGTCAGCACATTGAGAGCGTGGCGCCTGTCTTGGTGGCCCACCCCGAGAGGACACAGGTGATCTCGATCGTTCTCTAGCGACTGTGAGGACCCGATTACCTTCAGCAAAGGAGTTCTTTGCAGCTCGACCATTACCAGCTTTAGAAATTTCATGTGAAGAGGAAAATTCAGAGATTGGATCAGAAAGTGCAAGTTTGTATGACCCTCCTTTTTTCTTATCAGCCGGTGGTCCTTTGGTTGACCTGGCTCCACTTGGCTTTCCACTTTGGCGGTTTTGTTTGAAGCCCTTTAGCGTATGCTTCTGGACCCTCCCTTTTTTGGAAGTAGGGGCTTTGTATTTCTTACATAACGCATTGCGAGCCCATTGTATTCTGCCACGTCCAAGAACAACAATGGGATTTCGACCTCGACTGATAGCAGGAACAATTCCAGCTGCTTCATCAAGGTATCTGGTACGTAAGAAAGGGACATGCTCATCTCCAACATTGAACAAGACGCCGAAAACCCGAAGTTTCTTTGCCAACTCGGTAGTCAACCTCTGCTTGCCCTGTAACGAGTCAAAAACGTACTTGGGAATGCCATTTTCAAACTCGACAACCCAGTAGTGTCTGTGCCGATCTTGCTGACTCCGAGAGTTGCTACGCAAAAAGCCAATAATTGTGGCGTTGATCCGAAGCAAACTCTGATCTTTAGCAAGGTGCATCGAGTCACGAACTAAAGGATAGTTGTCATGCTGCGCAGGCTGTAATTGCAACAGAACCCAAGAATTCATTTTTTTAAGGTCAATCAGGTGTTGACTCATATTGCAACCTTCAGCATGCCAACCCTGGCTTTGCACCCAAGGATGCATTGTAGCTTCAGTAAGAGCAGTAGCAATGTCAACCCATTCAGTCATTGCCCATGTAACATGAGTATTGAAAAAGGGGCAAGGTGCTGTACAAGTAGCAAGGCAATGAGAACAAGTCAGTGTGGCTGTAGAAAACAGTTCACCACATTCTGGTGGCAAAAAGCCCAGCATCACAAACAAAGCATAAAAAGGATCTTCAGGCACCCCTGGCGGGATCTGTTCCAAATAGGTAGCAGCAGCAACTGCTAGCTCAGCTACCGAGAAAGGAAAATCACCTGCCGTGGGATCTTTCAGGCTCCAGCCTTTGCTAATGGCATAGAAGGCAGCCTGTTTGATGTCAACCGCAATCATATTAGTGGTCCATAGTGCTTTAGCGAGGAGTCTATAAGCAGCAACAAGAAAACAGATAGTTGACGAAATTCGACACCTGAACTTGAAAGCAACATGTGCAATTCTCATTTGATGTGCTGCAGGATAAGTAGCACACCATTTGTGTACAGCATCATTGATTTCAGTTTTCATCAAAGCTTCTTGTTCCTTCTCCTCTTTGCTAAACTTTTTGACCAGATCAACAATGTCAGCATCAACCTGATTGTCTTTGGGCTTGCGAGGCGACATGTCAACATCAGGAGGCACAGGAGTAACAACCGGCTTAGAGACATCCACTTGAAGTGGATGCCCGTGATTTTTGTTTCTTGCAATGTTACTCTTCTGCTTGTATGGATTAGTTTGAAGCCAACTCTTCAACTGATCCTTGGCCTGTCCAGCCTGAATTTTTGAAATGGTAGGAGAGACACTCCTAGCAAAAGAAGCAGGCCGGGTTTTGTTGACACAACCACGTTTGTTCACACTCACGCTTCTGCTTTTACGTCCACGTGGAGGAGGGCTGCGTGACGTGGCACCTGGAGGCAAAACATCCTGCGCAGCAGACTGCAGCTTAGGGTGACACAAATGTTGCAACTCAGTATTGTCATTGCTTTGAGGATCAGGAATTCCCTCACCAACACAGCTTTCAGCGGTCGCAAGTTTGGGCATGGGTTTTTCTCCTGCATACAATATGTTTTTGGTGTCTACATGAACTGGTGAAGGCTGACTGCATTGACCAACACATGGAGCTGAAGGAGCTCGCCCTTCTGCATGAGGTTTAATCAAACCCAATTGAACCAGACAAAGCGGTATCACAAAAACAGGATACAGTGTTTTTCCTTTTTTCCCCTCTGCTGCTTGGGTTACGGGTCGAGGTTAATAATATCGGTGACATCCTGAGTATGCGAACCGGAGCGAGCGGCGCGAGCCATCATACGTAGAAAGGCAGCTTGGGCACGGGGCTCCGAGAGCAATGGCACAACAGATGGACGGGGAGCTTGTAGAATAGGAGGAGGATCGCCTGAAGGCGGGGGTCTACCTGCAAGAAGTTCAGCTTCAGCCGATTGAGCCGCTTGCGCGAGTTCAGTAGTTTTGAGGC
>DF243996.1:0-25747 GCA_000507305.1 Breviolum minutum Mf 1.05b.01 | reverse complement strand
GGTTTTTGTTTTTTTCTTTGCTTTTTGTCATGCAGAAGATTTTTGTGTGTTGGAGCAATGTCTGCCAGAGGGTTGAGTTCCTGCATTTGCCAAAGGTTTGCTTGGATTGACATGCATTTTATGTGCATTTTGCGCACACTCGTGGTCCCCTGTTCTGTAAAAGTTTGGGTCTGAGACTTGGGAGGCATGAGACAGGAAAAATATCCCTCATGACTCATTACCCAGTTTATAGGGGACTTTGCTGATACTGCTGTGTTTTTCCAAGGATTACAGTAGTCCATGATGAGGACCCCTATTCACCAACCAACATACACAATGAGATGGGATAGGAGTCTTCTTGCGCAGCTCACATTTTGTCATCCAGTACTACTTTCGAACGATTGTCAACTTCCCACCTTAAGCACCAATTTTGTGAAAACATGGTCTCAGCTCAATCCTAATCACCAAATTCAATCTCCAACGGAGAACGTAGGGCTAATGGCCGGTCAGGAAAGCAATGGGCCGCGGATGTACTACCAGGAAGATCGAGGAACTCCCAAGGGTGGTGCATTCTGGGGTCGTTCCACCGACGAGAAGCAGCTTGTCCTGGTGAAGATGTTGTTGAAAACACAAGCATTGAATCATTGAACGTGATCTGCTCCAGGGAATCTAGCTTTTTCCAAGAGCCATCATGTTATATATATATAATATATAATTCCCTATGTTCATCAATAAGTATAATATTGAGAATGCTACATACTAAAAATCTCAACTCCAAATTCCGCATGTTACAAAATCTCAACCTGTTGCGAGGTGGGGCGAATTCGCCTCGGGTGAAGCGGGACGTTTCGACAAGGACGACTTGGTGCAAGCGAAGTATCCTGGGAGCGACGATGTGTACTGCGCGCAGGTGGGAGATAATCCGGCAAAGCATTTTGAAGATGCTGATGTCATTGCAGTGGTTGAACTGGACCCCAACTGGTGCATGATCTTGTTTATTAAGTGTAGTTTCCGGATGTACCAACCAATGGTTGATTTTGGTACTTTGGATTTTGACTGGTGGTTCAACCTGTTGTGGGCAGTTGCCCAAGTCATATTCCCTTTCATGAAATGGATCGATCCATCCTATCCACATGACAATACCATAGCATTTTTTCAATCATAAATCAAGCAAGAAGGCTACGTCACCAATTTTAAACTCATCTTCCCAGATTGTTTTGAGTGTCTCTTCCTTTTGCTGCTGAGATCATGAAATACATCGGCTCTGGTGATTGGATCCTCGGCCCTGCCATTGGAGAGAGGATCAGATTGCTCGCTCCCATGCGCACAAACATTGCTTTTAAATGACCCAATGGTCAAGTGATGGATTGGGGTGGTTTTGAAATTCTCGGCATGCCCCGAAGTAGTAAACACTTTCAAATGGCAGGGTCCAAAGATTTCAAACGTTGGAGAGGATCTATCTGGACAATTCATGACAATTATATACTGTACTGCAGCTATCAGCAGAGTGGAAGTCTCTGAAGAAAAACGCTTTGGAAGGCTCCCAGACCAAAAACATCTCATTGAGGATCGTCATGTGGGTGGACGACATGCCGGGGGACTGTGCCAAAGCATCGGTGCTCAAGACGTCGCTTGGAGATGGTCCGTTCAAGTCACTGTGGATGATTGGGAGAGGATCGCCCTGACAGACAACGCTGTTTTAATGTTCGAGACTATGTAGCAGCCGTTCAGAGTCATTCTCCACATGTACAAAAGATTCAAACGATCATTGCTGGGTGTTTTGGTCGCTGCAGATTTGGCGAGAGATTGTCAATATTGTGTTGATGTTGACTGTTGATTTTAGTGATTGTGGAGACTGAAAGTATATGCCTTTAGTGTCTGACCAAAGCTCAGTCAAGATAGGATTTTGGGATCGTATTCTTTTAATCATCCAGTTCAGTGGGGTCATTGACTGAAGGCAAACCTCAGGCAAAATGAGACAGTTCCAATGCAGCTGCCTGCCAAGGGATGAGATGGAACATGTAAAGATCACACCAGTGACATCTTGAGGCCGGGCAGGTGTCAATGAGGGACAGTTGAGAGAAGTCTAGTGTTTGAAGAAAAGGACCTTTGAGAGATCTATGTAGCAACCAAAAAAAACATGGCTTTTAGTGCAAGCATCTCGAAAAGTGCAGGAAGCAGTGGCAAATGATGGATGACATCAGTGTTGACTGGGACATTTGAAAGGCTATAGTTACAACAAAAACTAAGGATGTGTAGCTGCTGCTGCACGCTGCATTCGTAATCAACTCTCATATTGCATATTGTTTGTGTAGTTTCGATCCTTTTAAAATTCTGCAGGTTGGTTCCTCCATCGATTTTCCGAACTTCATCTCTTGAACACCGGGTGGCAAAAGTGGGACTTTGAAAGCTCGGGTGGAGTTGTGGTAATTGCAACATATGTTTTTTTGCCCACCAGTGACTTGGTCTGGTGGCCAGCTCAAATGAATCAGGAACTCCACCACAACACCAAACTGACTTTTCATAGCATGCCACTCAATATGCTTTTCAAATTGTCTTGTTGATGTTTCTTTGGCTACTTGAACATTCGCAATCCTTGACATTTCCAATGTTGAGCAGAAGACGTTGAGAGGCATCCCGTCTTTTAAGATCACCGGCACTGTGACAGAAGAACTGCCACAGTGAAGACCATTCGAACATGGACGAAGCGCATCCAAAGGGGCTTGGTGTGGCAGGTTCGTTGAGCTGAATCTGGATGTGCCAAACTTCTGCAAGACAGAAGCAATTTGTCTTGTGGTTCATTTGATAGAAAGCCTCCATATGAAGTTCGACTCTATCACCATCCTCCTCAGTATTATCATTATCATCCCTACAGCTTTGTGACTACCAAAGAACTAAGGTCTCCTTTGCCCGATCGCCTTCACCAGTGCTGCGCAGAGAGGAGAACTCTGATGACTGCCAGATGTAGTTTGAATTGTATGCGGCAACACCAGTGGACCCACACCAGCACTTGGCTAGTGAAGGTCCCTGCAAAAGGGGATCCTTGTGGTAAAATGTTTCAGTAGCAGAAATAGCAGCACGTATTATTTGACTGACTCTTATCCGCCATTTAGTCATAGCATTCGTGGAGTTGACTAGGGAACAAAAGGAGCACTCTGCGTTTCCTGAAAAATTGCCCTGTAGATTTGATGGCTGCTTGGCAGGAGACGTCCCCTCTGCGGTGTGGAAGCCGAGAATTTCTTGAATCTTTTCTGGGAAAGAAATGAGAAGGTCAGCTATTTTTTGTTTGTGTCAAAGATGGATATTTGATTTTATTTGATGGATATACTGTATATTTCCTGCCTATTTGCTGAAGATTTGATGGAAATGTCTAGGTGGGACCAGAAAAACCTCCGATACCAGAGTGTTTCCTTGGAATTTTGGCGGCCTCTCAGACTCTCAGGTTTGGGACGCCCAAGGCCGGAGAATTGCTGGAGAGCCGATGAATAAACACTTGCCATGACCTTTTGAATCAAAATTACAACATCTGCTTTTCTTTTTGTTCTTATGTTCGTCATGATGGTGGTTTTCGGTTGTGTTGGTGGTTGGTGGCAGCGGTGGTGGTTGTTTGCTCTTTCAGCTACAACTTTTGGAGGCTGTGAATGGCCGAACTGCCTTGACCCCGCCTCCAGGCCGAGAACCGAGTCAGATTGGTGATGGGATGGATCGTCGGATAAATGTGGTTATATATTTTGTTGTTTTTCAATATAATTTGTAAGTAAGGAGTAGGGCCAGTGATTCTGAAAGATCAAGATCCATTCTCGAAAGAATGTAAGACTCTAGAATGTATGTTTTATACATTTATATGTACGCACTCTTGACTGGCAAATCCATTCCGAAAGAAGTGTCGCTTACATTGGTCAACAAAATATAATATTGGTCAGAAGTGATATTTGCATTTTTGAGGTCTAGCTACCTCAGGTGTGATTTTGAAGATTCTAAAGGTTGAAAAACACTCAGAGGCACCCACTCAGAAGCAATTCTCGACTGAATTTGGAAGTGTCTTCAGCTTGATTGTCAACTTGACAATAGATGAGTCAAAGATGATATAGATTGATATGGAGATTTGCAATGTTGGAGAACAAATGTTAAGACCATGAAGGGAATGGAAGGACGATATCATCCACAACTCATCCTCCTGACATTTGGCAGCATCTCGGGGATGCAGTGAGGCTTCGGAGACATCCGAGGCTTGGTTTGTGGAGGATGGATGGAATCATGTGAGCCAACTTGTTGAAAACAAAAACTGATAAAACAATGCCTCTCCCATTGCATGAGACGAAGAAGAATCATCACAGCTTTGTTGCAGAAAGGTGGACATTTTACGAAATTTTCATGCTGGAACAGCTGTTCCAGGGAAGTTCTTAGTCTAAGAATGTGGTCCTGGTGGCAGGTCGCTTTGGTGCACCACTCAATGGTGAACAGGCCTTGGGGGAGTGGGCTGTCGAAGTTAATGGACCATGGGATTCAGAATTTAGAAAAAGGTTTCTATTTTGCCAGAAAGATCACATGATTTAGGGAAACACACATGACGAACGTGAAGTCATGAGCGGAAGACGTAAAGCACATCTAAACTTGGGAGCTGCACCGGATTCCCCTGCATGACTGGAGGTGCGGCGGCCTTTCCCACACCTGGTAGCGCCTCCCGTAGCACAGGCCGGTAGCATACCGGTAGGGAAGATTGGGGAAAAGCTCTGGTAGTACAACATAGCTGGGAATTTGACGGCGATATACTCGGGATATATACTCCCCATCCCAAGCATGCAGCAGTCACCATGATGGCATCACATTTTTAAGGCTTGAGGTTTTTGATTGCTTGGCACTGGCACCCTGGGAGGGAGAAACATTCCAGAATATTCAGGTTTCACCTGTGGTAGGAACGCAAACGTGAAGCTTTTAGAACCTAACACGAACCCGAATCCAAACTTTTTTTCTTCCGATTCTGATCCTTTGGAGGGTGGGAAGAAACCCTTCCAAAGCGTTGTGCAACACTGAGTTCCGCAAAGCATCACTTGATAGTGTATCAGCTTTTTCAACAGCCCAAATTCCACATGTTTCAGTTGTTTCGGCAGGCGTTTCCAACCTTAAGTCCAGCCGCAGCGTTCGGGAAGCCTAGTGACTTGCATTGGATTGGATGCAGATCTATGAGGATCTTGGAATTTTAAGGCACACCGTGGATTATATTATTGGCATTTATGCATTTTTCGCATTTTACGATATTGGATGGATACTGACATGTTTTTGTGGATACTAGACTAGATGGATTAGATATGTAATCTCGTACCGCATGAAGTGTATTTTAATCCAATGACCGTGACCTTTCTTTAGGAGCATTTGTCCATGGATTACTTTTTGGAACTGCGTTGTAGCAAGCACTGGCTGAAGGCTGGCATAGTTCCTATGCTTGGTGTTTTGCAGAAATGGTGAGAACATCAACGAGTCACAGCAACGATGTTGAAGTGTAGGTTTTCCTTTTCAGAAATGCCTATACCGACCGGCCCATTGATCACTGCAGGTTGCTGGCAGCGTCAGGGATCACAGCCCATCAGGATTTGTCAGAAAGACTTGCTGGACAACATTCCCCGCATGAAAATGCCCCAAATTGCAAGCTGATTGGAATGATTGACCAAGTGATGAACAGACAAAGTGGTTGGTTGCAGTTAGAAATCAAGATCCTCATCTTGTCAATTTCTCACCGATCCTCCAAACTGCAGATCCAAGGTCCCCGCAGATGGTAACACGTGGTAGCTTGCCGCCCACTGCACTGAGACGGCCACAGCCAGTATCAACCTTGGCACTTCGGTGACATCAGATGCCATAATGAGTTTTTTTTGTCAACATAAATTCTTGCTTCTCAGGCAGTTCTCTTGTTTGAGGATGGGAACTGTGTGTTGGTTTGTGATCTTCGCACATTTTCTCCTTGGTTTGAATCGAGAAGAGAAATCCTTGTGAGGTGCCCTGTCAGCCTTTGGCCTCCTTGTCGTGGAACCCCAGCAGTTCACTCTGGGGGTCCACTCGGTCCACTAGGTCACTAGAAATGAAATGGTTGAAACTCAATGTGAAATTCACAGACTCTGAAGTAAAACTTGAAAGGATTCAATTCCACTTTTTTTTTCGTATTTGGGAATTTAGGAACAGAACATCATGTCCAAGTCATTCTCCAAGTATGAGATTTCCTGATTTCCCAAAGATTTTTCATTTCAAAACATGGCTGCTGCGCATTGTGAGGTCCACCCCAACATTGCCAAGCCCAGAAGTGACAGCATCACCCGTGACACCGGTCTTTCGATCGAGGCACAGAGGGCAGCAACAGTGATTCTCTTTTGCATCTTAGGCAAAAGTCACATTTTTCTGATTTTCCAATGTTTTTTGCTGACGAAGTAGAGTTCTTTTTTTTGCATGAGTATAATATAGATGTCGAAATAAACTATGATGACGGTATTGACTATTGATATCGTCAGATATCGTCAATAAGCCTTTCTATTATTAGACGACCATGGCGGAACCAAATATCATTCTGTTGGCTGTGGGCTCAAGAAGCCTTGTGGTGCCAAAGCCCTGCGCCGTGGCTGAAGTCAGAGTTGAGGATTGAGGATGATTTACCATTCCGGGGAAGAACAAAAGCATCGTCTCTAGTGAACATAGTGTACAAGAGAATCATTAGGATGAAATGGGAGCAGCTACACTGGCTCTCGAGAAGTTTAGAATCACTTAGCAGATGATTTTTCCTATGAGCTGCAGGGACATTGGAGATCAAAGAGAGGTACAGTTCAAAAAGATGTCGAGATTTTCCAAGGCTTTTTTCCGGCATTTTCATTGAAGTAAATGATTGATACAGGAAGGGTGGTGCTTGAAGAGATCTTCAATCATTGTGAAGCTTTCAATCTCCTGAGACAGGATCATGTTGTCAGTAGCGCTCATTTGATCGCAAAAAAGTATCCTAGCATCAAGAGCAACCAAGAGCAACAGCTCAAGTGTTGCCATGGATCTTCCACAGCTGGGATCTCAGGCAAAAGATGAAGGTTGTGAACTATTTTTGTCAAGCATGAAGCCAAATCATCAAGTTGCGGGTGCCATGACAGTTTTTCTCAGGTTGCGGGGCGGTAGTCGACGTACGACACGGGTGTGAGGGTGCCTGGTATGGAGTGGTGAATGATTGATGTGATTTTCAAAGGCGCCTATACAATTTGCTAAAGCCTTTTATGCAAAGACACTTGTGTCTTGACCCATCCGAGGACTGTGCAACTGTTGGGTCGCCGTCAGCGCTTGCCACTGTTTGGGGGCTCAAGAACAAGCATTTTCTCAACTTGAAATTTAATTCTGTTTCTTGAGGTGATTCTGTTTATTCACGCCTCTCCAACGTCAACATATTACTTCAAAGCTCTCCCCTGTTTCTTCTTTGGATTTGACGACTCAAAAAACCCAGGCCAGAAGATGTGGCGGAAGGTTTGCATGAGGTGCCTTATGTCTCTATTTTTGTGGGTGAAGGACGTTGTGGAAGAACTCGGTTGTGCTGAGGTGGTATTTTTTTTCCCGGATCTTTGTCTATTGTGATAAACTGTATCAAAAGGACCTCTTCATAAGATGTTTCCGTAGTTGTCAGCTTTGAAACTGTGGATTGAGGCTCCCAAAGTTCTGATTTATGAGTGCCTTTGGAACTGTTGTAGATATCTAATAGCCTGGGAAGAGTGCTTTGCAATTGGGATGCTGGATTCCTGTCAAAAGAAAGTGTGATTCTGCCGTCAGAAGCACATTGCACCTTCAACACTGATTGTTTTGTTTTTTCACTTCGAGATCTCCAAAAATGAAAATCAAAAAATAAAAAGAGAAGTTTGCCACTAAGCCACTCCTGCTTCAGCAATTGAGGATGCACCCCCCACTGAGGCGATTGCCCAGACGGTTGCGGAACATTTCGAGGCCGAAGTTTTTGTTTGAATGGTCAAGCTATATGGGATCGAAGGTTGGATATTGTTGGAAACTGTATGATGTCTCATGTATTATACAACACAGGATACAAAAAGTAATATAGCCTGCAACTTATGCTGATATGGCTGATATGGCTGATATGGCTGATATAGTTACACTTACATTTATTATAGCTGACATAACTGTTAATATATACCAATACAATCTTCATTTGCTATGTAAGAGTCCAGAAGTTGTGTTCTCGAACGCTTCTTTTGCGTGGCTGGTCAGAGGTGCAGCCCCCCTTTACCTTCAGCAACGACCGAGGAAAAGCACCCAGATGGTGGGCTGTTGGGTTTACCTGGAAAGGAAAGCTGTGGCTCAATGAATCACATATCTGGCATTGGTTCCCCGCAACATTTCTTTGAAAGGATGGAGACTTCTAGACCCCTAAATTTGTCGAAACTGGACTCAAAGCAAAGCTGAAGGACCGCTTCAGCCCGGAGATGTAGCATGCCTTTAATGAGTGATAAGTCATGTGTGTCATGTGTCATGAGTGGTACTTGTCTTCAAAGAATATATCGTATGTCCTTTGAGGCTGGAACCTCTCTTTGGACCAAAATTTAATAATACATCTTTTGTTACTTAGGATCTAAGAATGAAATGTCCTTTCCCCAGCTCATCATTTTGGAATACCCAAGTCCATTTTCCACGGTCATGTTGTTTTCCGTTTGAAACTCCCAGTCAACAAAAAAGTGGGTTGCTCGTTCCGGGCCGAGGATTGGTTTTAGAAGACTTGGAACTGACCCAGGCTGTCGAGGCAAAGGGTGGGTTGGCGGCATCCCGAATGGCATGCATCCGATTTTTGAAAGGGCTGCCAATAGTTACATCAAAGTTTCGCCACCGGACCCCAAATCCTTTTGGAGAAGTACATAGAACATCCATTGGATGCTTTACTGTCTCGATGTTGTTGGCTCTACAGGCTGGAGCCATCATTGCAGGGCACTCAGTGCAGTCTTGCGAAGAAAGGTGTGAGGTCTTTTGGTCGGATGATTCATTGGGTATTGAATGGTGTCCAATGGACTGCGATCACTTCAGTTGCTTTTTGGGAAGTGTATCAACAACTGAGAGCATCTCAATTTCGAGACAAATTCAATGTTCAACTGATGTTTTGATGCTTTCATCTGACGGCTATTTCCAATGACCCTCAGTGGCCAAGGGCAGCTTGTGAACGAAAATGGTCCATGCCAAAATGCAAAATGACAAGCTTCTCGAAACTTTCCTTGGCATTACTTGATTCCCACTGGTGATTTGAAAGTCCAATCTGCGCGAGTGGGGATCAATAGATTCGACAGATATCAAATAAACAAGAGTTGGCAGGATGTTTTCTGATGTTTTATGGAACCCACAGTATACACTATATACACCTTATCTTCCTATCCCTGGCGCCATGGTACGGCTGCGAAGCTCCCGCGGTGCTTGGCGACGATGGCTGGTCTGCTTGCTACCATTGAGCTATGCCTTGGTCCCTGCGATGCCTGGATCAAAGAGCGAAATCTTGAAGAAGTTAACACCAGTAAATTGGTTGCAATGAACACAACGACAGCTTCCTTGTTTCTTTTTGGGAAGAACATTTTGGGAGAGGGAAAAGGACTCAAACATTGAGGAAGTTGGGTGGAGTGCTTGTGTCAGGTTTGGAAAGTGTGTCAGGTTCATGACCAAGCCAACAAGCGCCCCTTCACTTCTAAAATGATAAGGGATTCACCATTTAGCTTTGTTGTTAAAGGTGGAAACTTTACTAGCCTTCACTTGAGATTTTTACTTGGATCCTGAGGTAACCGATGCAGATATGGAGTGCCTCTCCCAACGACACTTGGCCTGAGACATACAAGGTGAGTTTGGAAGAATGGCTTGATTTATGGATTGGATGGGCTGATACAGGGTCATGCTCCTGTGATAATTAATCATAATCATCACCACCGACAAGAGGGCTGGTTGGACCTTAATCTTGGTATTAGTACTGAAGTTCACGACGGAATACAGTGTATACTAGATCACCTCAATGTTCCTCAAGTTTTCTTGGCAAAGGGTTGACGCAATTAGACTCGTGTGGGGTCAGTGGCATTCTTGGTCAGGTTGGCGGACGTGACCTGACAAAACCTCAATGCCCCGGCTGTCACAAATTTGCCGATGCAGTCATCTAGCATTTTGCACATCACAAATATGAGGGCAGAATCTGATGTTTTTTTATATAGGTACCACCCACTCAAGTCCGATTTCAGTTCTGGCTTGAAAACGGGACAAACTCGCTTGGAATTTCAGATATGATTTGCATCACCACCCACTCGATATACCTACAAAGCTGACTCTATCAAAAGCTCGCTCAATAGTTGAAGTAAGCAATCCTAAATCGAAACAGCATCTCAAACCAATCCAACTCCAGGGATACTTTTTCTCATCTCAGATTTCACGTCTGCGCACTGAGGACACTTGTTTTTGACTGACAATCGAAGTTGGGATTTGAAGGAACGCGCCGTGGGTGCTGGACATCGATGTCGTCATGGTTGGCCACAGGCAGGGTGGGTCATTTCCAGCTTTTTGGATTTGACTTCTTCAAATTGACGATTTTAATGGATTTTACAGGCAGTTTTTTTAGGTGAGATGTTATCCATTGGCCAATTGCAACTATGATTCCAGTGTGCCACAAGATACTACCTTCTTGGCGTTACCTTCCTTGCCATTGACGTCAATGAAACGAACCGACTCCATTGCAAGGTGCTAGTAACAGATCCTGTATGGCCTGGACATCGAATGGGAGATCTGGTGCGTCTCACCTGTCCTTTGTTGGTTTCAGCGATTGATCGCTACGAGAAGCAGGGTGCCATTCGAGGCAAAACGGCAGGGATTTTATCGCCGGAAATGTTTCAAGGGGAGAGATTTACCAAAAGAAGAGAAGGCAAAAACACAAGCAGAACTTTCTGCCCCCAAGATGTGCTTTAAAAAAAGAATTGCTGGAGATGCTGAGAAGTAGACGTTGAAGAATGAAGGCCTGAGAGCTGATTGTGTTGACAGTTGCTGCTTGATGTGCGATACCTGGTCTCCTCGCATTGGAGGAATTTTCTGTGTATTTCCAAACCCCAAAGGTTTCCAAAAATGCTCCGAAGCCTGTTTGTGTTGGAGGTAACATGTCCAAATTTCTGGTGGTGCAGGATACAATGAACGTGTCAGTGACGACCCTGCCTGGAGACAAGAACTCCACCAGGCACATTTGTCACACCGTGACCTGCGACGGGAGCTATTGGCCAAGGTGCCTCCAGAGGAGTCTTGATTGGGAGATGTATAAGGCTGGGTGGAAGGAGTGTTTTTTTTTCTCTTCAGGGAGTGTTTTGTAAGGGTTTTTACGATATGTTCCTGGAACTGGAGTAAAGGGATGCTTTAAAGTTCTTTAACACAACCCTCAAAAGTTAAGTTGATGGGAATCAACCCTGGTCTCTGTTGGGCTGTTGGAGACTCGGGTGCCCACGAGTCCACATACTTACTGTGGCTTCGGCTATTCATCAATGAAGGAACTTGATCATTTCTACTCACCGGGTTTTAGGCAAATTTGGAAATCGGGGCAGACTTAGATTCAGAGATCTTTGGCTTGTTCAATTGCTTGCGTCCCATTTCACTAGGAATTTACATCTTTTTTTTCGAAGCCCCTCTCCATTTCTTCCAAAGGAACATTTTGTAGTTTTTCAATTCCTGATCCAACACGTGTCTTTTTCAGCACCTTCTGGCCTAGCTGCCTAGCTATAAGCGATCTCGTTCAAGGAGATGGCACAAGTTCGTGCAAACATGGGCAGCCAGACCGTCGATTTGGTCATGGAAACTGGTATTGCCAGCGGCTCTGCCGGACTTAACCGCTTCGCTGTATTCCGTGGTTGTTTTGTTGAAACGATGGTGCAGTGGAATAAGGAGGTAAAGCTCGGCCGGATACCAAAACTCCAAAAAAAGTGATTGCCCCCCAAAAAGGCATCGAAGTATCTCAAGATGGATTTTTCTGGCACGATAACCTTGTTTCTTCATCATCATATCATCATATTCATGATTTGGGAAGCATCCAGAATTGGACAAACAAGCCTTTTTTTCAAGAGGGTGGTGACCTGGCGATAATCTCGCATTCCCGTTGAAGAGTCCAGCACCAGCAACAAGTTTTACCAACCAAGCAAACCACCCACCGAGGCATGCGATTTGATGCCAATTGCAGCGATGTGAAGTGCCTCCATGCGCAGGTGGCTGATGAGCTGTCGCGTGGTGGCAATGCTATTGGCCGCCAGGTGGGGTGAAGGGAGATCTGGAAGGCGTTAGGTAAAGCATTTGGGGGAGACCATTTTTCCCTATAGGCAGCCCTGATAGAGTTATACTGACATGTAGATATATACTTAAAAATAAGTAAGCAGTTCGAGACTCTTAGACTAGACCCGACCATACTAATTCATTTACGCAGGCAGAAGTGTAGGCCTCAACTATACCTGCAGATTCTATGCACAATATTTCTATATATTTCTGATGTCAGGTCTTGAGAGACCTTGCAGAAGCTGGAGTAGAGATTGAGGGAAGCGATCAGTGCTGCGATCATTGCAATGTAGCTAGGCATGGACATTCTTAGAGCCATCAGCTGTTATGTCAGCGGTAGTGTTGCGCAGGGTTTTCTCAAGAACGAAGTGATAGACGGGCGGTGAAGGATTTTCATACGGATTGCTCAAGACCTGGCGTCATATAAAGTCCAAAATATGGATTCCATGCACTTCAATTGGCAAGGCAAGACCACCAGGACAGTCCCGCGTTTGTTTCCTCCTTGATTTTGTTTCTCTTGACAGTGTGTGCATTCCAAAATAGAGATACTGAATTTTGCAGAGCCCCTTAGGCAGAGCTCCTGTTTATGTTTTGTAAATGGATTGCTACAGTCATCAAAACTAGATAATATAGTTTGCGTGGATTGTTTTTTTCAATCCAAGGTGCATCTCCCCTTATCCGATGCGCGTTGGACCTTGAACTTGGCCAAGAACAAGTTGGGACAACGCTTGCGTCGTGCACGGCGTCGGGAGGTGGGTAACGCGGGTTGGGATGGCGGTCGGGTAGAAGGCTCTCTGCTTTCTGTGATGAAATCAAGTGTTAAAAAAAAGATTAAAGATCCGTCAAGGCTGGGATATAGCCCAGCATTGTTGGAGTTTGACAAGTTGAAGAAATAAGTCGATCGGGTCAAGTAGATAGCTTGATAGCTGTGCACAACTTTCCAGAGGAGCAGATCAACCGTTGATACTGGACGCCGCATGAGTGAACCCGGAGCCCTAGGTATTTCTCTATGCAGATATCATATTATTATATACCGACCATTGCATACCCAATACAATGTTTCATTCGCTGTCATGTGTGGGATTCAGTTGTCTTTACTTGTTTCGCAGCCGTGGCAGGGCTTACCTGAACCACCTGGTCCAGCACCACTGCCCTTGGGAAAACGCATGCCACCCAAGAATTCGTATTTGACATCAAGGTAGCAGTTGACCAACAAGCGATAAACATGGATCAGCATTTGCTGAGCTTCAAGATGCTGAAGATTGAGTTGATTGTTTCTTCTGCCTGGCGAAACACCTGACACCATCAGATTCCTGGATCACTTTGCTTGATGCTAGTCGTGCTAGCCACTTCCGCCAAAAAAATTGGAGATCGAGAAGAATGGACAAAAAGGTGGGAAAAGTCGACAACGCCAGATGGACGGCCAACATCAGACGCCATGCAAGTCAAACCCTTCCTAAGCCTGTGGAAGGGGTGCTGGTGGGATTCGCAAAGGAACAACAAGGCATAAGGATCAAAAGGATAAAAAGGCATTCGGCTTGGCTGATTCGCTCCGTGTTGTGTTGCACGCACCAAATGGAACTCCAGCCGCGCGGCTTCATCTTAAAATTTTCACCGAGGTGGCACACCTTAGCGATACAGCCATGCAAGAATTGAGCCGTCGCGTGAGCTGTCGGGGGGAAATGGAAGAAATGAGTTGGATGGCATCCCATGAAATCCTGTGAGTTTTCGGTCAGCTGTTCCCCACCTGCGAAAGTGAATTTTGTTGAGATAGTGTGGACAAAAGAAGATCAAAAGAAGATTTTAAAAGAAAGGGGCTGAAAAGTGTTTTCGCGAGATGGTGTTTGCTTGAGCCCTTTTGAACCGGTTGGTGTTCAACACTAGGTACGACAGCTGCGAAATTTGCAATGGGGCCTGGTAAACCAACACTTGGAGTTGGGAAATCTCAGAAGAAGTTGTATCGTGCATGGTGGCAAACCAACTGCTTCCGTGGCGTGTGATCGGCTTTGAAAGTTGAAATCTTGTAGTTGACAATGGATGCTAGGTATGATGACATTTTCCTCGATAATGGTCAGGTATCCCCCCAAAATGCAATTGGTGATGTATTTTCAAGAGTCAAGCGAATTTGGATATCTTTTTTTCATGAAGAGGATGGCAGAATATAATTTCACAAGTTTTCAACTGGTGCCACGTGTCTTGAACAAGCAGCTGCGTTGAGGAAAACTCGGGTAGAGCATGCCATGCAGCGCCTGCCTGGAGAGTCGAGGCTGATCGGGTCATGGGAGGATTTCCAGAAAAAAAAGCGGTAGATTTTTGAAAAAAAAGACATTTTCCACCAGAAATCCAATCTCTTCCATTTTTTTGTCGGATGATCTCCAGGCCTGAGCACCTCCTAGCCGAGCAGTTCGGGATCCCAGAGAAGCTGTGAGCTTCGCGGATGAAAGCAGGTGCGTTGAGAGAAAATCCAAGTTTCCAAAGGAAGAAACTAGTTGTTCATTTGGAAGTTGGTGTCTTTTTTTGAACCTTTTAATTTTTTGTGGTTGGTTGCTTTTTCAACATTTCAACCTTCATGAGCCGAGGTTTGGAGAACTTCGAATGGAGCTGAAACAGACGTGGCTTTGATGATGTGGTGGTTGGTGGTGGCATTTGCAGCAGCTGTTTTTTTTCCTGTGTGTTTTCAGTTGGAGATTTGGAGATAAATTTCTGGCTATGTAGATCCCTTTACGAATATACACTTTCATAAAGAGACATATCATCAAAGAAACTTCCTCTTATGTGGGAGGTGTCGCCATGTCAGTTTTTTCCATGCCTATCAGTTGGTTGTTTTTCTTTTGGAGGGGATCGTCTTCCTTCGGCTCGGCTGGTCAGGTTGTCCATGCGACTGGAACGCTTAGAATCTTCCATGGATGAGCGCTTGCGTGCCTTAGAGGAGTGCGAAGGGGAGTTCGGATCATATCCGGGGAAAAAGATTTCTGCAGGTGTCTCAAGGAATTCACGATGTTGAGGAGATGACCTTTTGTGGAACTGATGTTTTCGTATCTCTTTGACCTAGAAACACTTCCCATTTTTGATAGACTCTAGACAATATTACAGACCGGATTTTCAATGAATTTTGACAGTTTTCACTTCTGGTTTGAGAAGACCAAGTTTTTAGACCTGGCCTTTGCGTTAGGGGTAAGGTGGGCAAAATGTGCAGGAATCGTGGGACGCCAAATTAGGCCGTTTGGGACGGGACACGGGAAGGATGCAAAGGGCGATCCATTCGTGAACTCATACAGAGTCATTCGGAAGTTTGTCATAGGACGATTTGATTCTGGCTCTTTCAGGTCTGGCAACCTCAAATTCTGAAGTCAGAAGAGGAGAGCACAACCTTTCTTTTCTGTGATCCTGGTTCAAGAATTGAAAACGGCACATGGTTTAGGTCGAGCATGGTGCCCATGTCTAAGACGAGATTTCAAAAAATGTTGGAATCGCCTTTAGGGCGCTCCAAATCAACTGGAACTATTGAAAATTGACGTATTTTCAGTCGATTGTCATTAATTTTCATTTGTCTTTGCTTTTTCTCTATCATGGCTTCATTGAAAAGCTTCCCGAATCGGAAGGCTTCATGGTGTGGCCCTGTTTTTGCAGGTGCCTTGCTTCAAGAGGTAAACGTGGGTGCCAGTCGTGAGGCGCAGGCCATCACCCTGACATCAGCTGGTTGTGAAAAATGAGTCTCAACAAAGCATTGCCAGTAAAGAATGAGCTTGTTTAAAGAAATGACTTTTGAATGGTTGGTAAAATTTCAACCAATGTTTTTTTAATGTGAGTGATGAAGATTTCAAGTTGAGGAGAGATCTCTGAGGTGGAGGTGATGATGTGGAAATTTATAGGGAAAAACATGTATTCCAATTGCGGTCATAGTTGGCTGGTGATTCGGGTTGGTGGTGACAAATTATGGACTCAAGACAAACAAATGAGATTCTATTCAAAAGAGAAAAGAGCTTGGATGCCAGAATGGATGTGTTTCAGTGGATTAGGGTGTAAAATACATCCAGCAGCATTTTGGCATATTCTAGGTATTGTGGGGAGGACGATTCCAAATATCCACCCCACAATTTCTGTGTTTGAACAAAGGCAGCATGAACACATGGTCTTTCAGGATCCAATACAGAGTCTTCAAGCAGAGATAGAGGCCTGGATGGGTGGGGATGGGATGCTGATTTTTTTCACCCCCAAATTCACAGGAAAAAGCAAAAACAGATGGATTTATATAGTGAGACATCCATACTACTTGAGTTTTTTTGTTTGGCCCAATGAATTTTGAGACGTGCATGGTTTAGGAGGGATATTCTTGAGATCTGGGTCCAATTCTGATATGATCCTTTACATGAAATATTTGGAGGCAGAATGATACCTTCGCTTCCAAAAACTAACATCTTTGCCTTTCTTAGATATATCGCATATTTTTGTTGTCACTCCCAGGGCCTTCGAGGGCGACTCCAAACTGAGTGTGCTCGCATGGCTGGCTCCGTGCACGAGTTGCGCGAGGTGATGAATATAGCTACAGAGTTGTGGGAGGGTGGTTTACTTGAGAATCTCTCATATTTTCTTCTTTCTCTCAAAACCATGTCTACTAATGATGGAGTTGTAAGAATTGCCGGTAAATGTTTGACACAATTCCCTGGCGGCAGGAATGCTGCGAAGCCATCCAACGCGAGGCGCAACATTGCACCTGCAAGATGGTGACAAGAAGGGTTGTGAATGGCACTGTCTATTATCATCATCATCATCATCATCATCATCATCATCATCATCATCATCATCATCATCATCATCATCGTCATCGTCGTCGTCGTCGTCGTCGTCATCGTCGTCATTGTCATTGTCATTGTCATTGTCATCGTCGTCATCATCATCGTCGTCATCATCACCACCATCATCATGATAATCATCGTCATCGTCATCGTCATCGTCATGCACTCCTTTAATCTACAGGTCTTCTGTTCCTTCGAAATTGTCAGGTGCGCGCGCGCTTGGAACATCACCGCAACCTACATGAAGAATTCAAGGAAGAGACCAAGACACGCTCGCAGGTGGGGATGGAGGGAAGGGCAGGAGAGGTTGCGTGTATTCCTTTCGAGTCGTATGAAAAAAATCTAAAAAACCTTTTACTGATAGGCTTGCCTCTTGGGTCACAATATACTTGGCTCCAGGGGACTCAGTGTATGTTGTAGTGTAGTAGCCTACAAAGCCATTGCTTTCGTATGATAAGCTAATCTACGTACTTTAACCTCCTACCTGAGTATCAAAGAAACAACGGCCTGCTGTCGGCTAGCGGTGGTTTGGGCGGCTCCGAGCTATAGGTGTTTGGCAGATTGGAGCGAGAAATCCAAGAGATGAAGTTGGAGATGGTAGGGAGCTCGGGCTGTTTTTCAGTGCTCTTGTGGGAAGATATTAGAAAAGAGAGGAACTTGTTCAGTTTGTTTTTGTTTTCGGGAGAATTTGGAAGAATGCAAACTTCAAATTACACAACAACAATTTTATGCAAAACATATGATTTCAATACCCCTCCTTTGGATGGGGTTTCAAGCGGGGGTGTCGGGGTATTTTCAAAAGAACGGACAGCATCGCAGGCCCAAGACGCATCGAAGGGCGTGACGAGGGCATCCAGGAGATTGCCATTCAGGGGGTGATGGTACCATCCTAACCCCAAGATGACCCGGGTTTCAATGAAGGGGCATGTTTTGGGGATGGTATCATGATTAGGAACCAGCGAAGTCTGAGAAAGGTGGAGATTTTGGAGATTTGGGATGTTGGTTGGTTGCTGCAATCATTTGTGATTCTTGCCACGTTTCGCATAAATCATAACTGGGAATCATAAGCATGATATCATGCTTGACGCCTCTCAGGACCATTGCTTTGCCTCCTGTCCGCGCTGAGATGGGCCAGGCGCGATTGCTGATGAAACCCCAGTGACGCATGAGTTTTTGTCCTTTGAATATCCATGTAACATGATAAATAGGGAGGAAGACAAGAACATGAACCTCTACATTGGCCCGGATTGGCCAGCATTTTTAAAGATGTCCAGACTTGTTTGCAGGTAGACCTTTTGAGGCAAATAGTCACCTTCCCATGGCTGGTTGCATTCAAGGTTTACAGTTTACAGACCATCAACCTTCCTGAAGATTTTCAACTGGAAGCTTTTTCTTCTGAGCGTTTTCACTGCCACTTTTTCTGTTTTCACATCGTTCCCCCCGGGAAATCTGCAGGGATAACCTAGGTGGGATGCCCTCTCCGCAGGTTGTGCCATATGTGATGGAGCCCGTGACATCGACATCACCTGCGCGAGCTCTCTCAGAGATTTATGGTGTGATTTTTTTTCGCCAGAAACCTCCAACGAGGATATTTGCTATGGCAAAACTCCTTGCAACGAGCACAACAATCAGTATTTTGAAAGGTGGGAAGTTGGGAGAAACAGTAGCAACCAAAAATTTTGTCTCTGGATGATTTGGATCCAAGATGTTTTCAGTTTTCATCCGTTTCACTTGTTCACATCCTGGCAAACCTTTTAGGTCTCCTTATCCAGCCTCCCTGCAAAGTGAGCAGCTTTGAAGGGACGCCAAGGAGCTGTGATGGTGGATGGGTTGTTTGGTCTCTGAAACCTGCAACCAATCTGGGTGATTCTAGCAGAATCCTCTCTCAACAAGGTTGTTTGGGAAGTCTAGTACTAGAATCCTCCCCCAAAATGACCTTATTATTCAGGTTGGTGAGACATTTTTGTCCGAAGTTGTAACTTGAACATGACATGTTGGAGGTGCGAATTTGCATCGTTGAGCATCCTGGCTCTGCTGAGTTTGAATGAAGAAATGGGTCGCGTTGGGTCATTCCATGTTCTCATCCTTACACTTAAGGTCAGAATGTATTTGATGGGATCGGAAGGGAAGGAGCTGGTGGTGATGTATATATATATATATAGGTATATACATATATATCTATATTGGAGATCAATTTGAAGCTAGAGTGTTCCAAGCAACACATCTTAGATAAATAATATGATCCTTTAGTCTGTCCCTTTCAGAAGAAGACTTTGATTAGATGCAGATGGTAGATTTAGATCTAGATCCACAAGATATGGTCAAGGACACAGATATCCTTGTTTGCATATGCCCATGAAACCCTAGAGAAAATCATCAACCAGCTGCCAAATCTCAACCATTCCGAAATCACTGAGGCTCTCCACAGAATCCCTTTACGATTCTTCGGTAACAGTTCTGACTCTCAGGGTGAAATTTTGGGGGCTAACTTGGAATCCTCAGTCCAACAAGAGTTTGGAGATTCCTTTGTGCAATCAGTTGCGGGATTACGAGGTATTTTGTTGGGGTGCTGTCAGGAGGAATTCATGGTGTTCGGAGTTTCATGACTGACCAAGTTTTTCTATCGTTCTTTTTCATCAACCAATGGGACAGTGGACCATTAGTGGACCATGATGCTATCTAAAGGACCGGAAGGGGACAAAACTGCCTGGGCTGAACTCACTTATCGCTTTTGTGCTGAACTTTAAATGACTTGACGGACACTGCAGGAGTCCTTTTTTCACGATATGAGACGCATGAGTATATGCTTCACCTGTTTTAGCAAAAAATTGTGAAGTGATCTCAAGCTTCACAACCAGACCTCGATGGGTATGTCACCCGCAGCGTTGAAGCTCCGAGCCGTGGGGCGAAATGAAAGAAGGCACCGCCGCCAGGAACGCACGGACGTTCAGATACGGCTTTGGTGCGACACATCTTTGGTTCCACATCCGGTGGGATGGTTTGCGCAAGCGCTGGCTGCGCCAATTTCGCGGCAAGGCCGCTGCAGCGAGCTGAGGCTCAAGTGCCGAGCATGACAAAGCCAGTGATGGCAAAGCCTTCAGCAGCCGAGGCTGATGTGCCTGATGAAGAGGCAGAAGGCGAAGCACCAAAGCCGGCAAAACCAGCAGAGGCTGAGGCCGACGAAGAGCCGGAAGATGATGAAGCACCACCAAAGCCGGCGGTGACAAAACCGGCAGCAGCCGAGGCTGACGACGAAGACTCGGAAGCGAGGCCGAGATCGAGGAGGAGCCGCTGCCCCAGCGCTCGTCCACCTGCGGGAGAGCTCTGGCCCCCATGAAGTTGAAGTGCTCCATCATCGTTCGATTGTACTTACACTGGCAAGGCCAGTGTGAGGCCTGAAATGGGAATCGGAATGGGCTTGACATCACTAGGTTTCTTAAGTAGAACATGAGTGCAAAGTGATGCTATGATTGAGTGGGTCTTAGATTTAGATTCACAAACCTAGGAAGTTGTACCGTTTGGTTTGGAAAAAAAAACTTCAGTTTTTTTTTTCCGACACAATTTGGGCATTTCCAGCAAAATTGATTGACTTTTGGTGTCGACTTGTGTTGCAGTACTGGATAGTCATCAAGGTGATAGTAGAATGGCAGATACGTTCTACCTCTAGCGGTATCCCATACCAAGGATGCCAGTCAGATGATATTCTCTTTATTATAGTTGTTGGGCCCCTCACTAATCTTCACGATCCAATGCAAATCATACTTATAAACCATTCCCAACGACTTGATCATGGCACCTCTACAGAAAGGGAAATTTTGGGTACTTTTTGCCATAGTACCCCAGTTTTGCACCCCGGAACAAACCAATATAGTATTTTGATATTGCATACCTAGACATGTTTTTCTTGGGGGCAGTAGATGGAAACTGCAATTGAATAATAAACACTTCTGAAATGATTTGATCTTTAAAACTTTGGCTCCAAAATTCTTTCTGCCAGCCTTTTGGGACCTTAGATTTATGTTTCCACGAGTTTGGGTTTCAAACAAACATATTTGGTGCCAGTTCTTGGTGCTTCAATCCTTTGGGTTGGAATATTTTCATGGAAATTGTGAAATTGTTGAACCCGAGCCGAAGAGGTCTTCTTCAACCCGAAATTGCTTCCGGGTCTCGGTGGGTAAAACTTTTCACAGGTGTATGGCGGAAGGCTCAGAGGCTTCAGAAGAAGCTCGAGCTGAGGCGTCAAAGATGCCCTCATGAACCTTCACCATTTTACCTTTGGGAGGGGATATGTGATTGTTCCCAGGAGGGTACTGTACGTGTTCCTTCACTTCTTGTGGAATGAATGGAGGCTGGTCCCCCTTTTTTTCAACAAAGCAACTATTTGCTTTGAAAATCTCAAGAGTTTTTCAATTGGCAAGAGCACACTTGTCTTTTTTCGCCAATTTTTCCAGGAGTTTTGGGACTGAGCACTGAGCACCTGTCTTCCGCCTCCCCTCACTAGGTACTGTAACAAGAGAAGAGCCGGCGGAGGCGCAAGGGGCCCACCTTGAAAACACCCCTATTTTGCAAAGTTTTCTCCGAGAAATCTTGACAACTTGTGACATGTAGAGATTGGTGAGATATTGATCATTTGAGTACATCTCGATTTGTTCAACTTGTCACCCATATTTGTGGTAAGAATTCAGTAGGCATTACCAGGTGAACACTAAAAGAAAGGACCATAATTCATTCGGGTCATGTATCAACTATTTTATATATTTTGTATATTAAGAGCTTGTAGATATGATTTTGCTGCCCCCTTAATATCAGAATCATGCTGGAATTCTCTGAATTCTGGTGGGAATCCCATCATTCACCAAGCAGCAAGCCTCATGAAGATCCCGAAGGCACCCCCTGCCGATGCCGGCGGAAGCGCGGGGAGCCGGAAGCGCAGCCGGCCGAAGAACAAGGTACAGCCAAGGGAGTTTATGGGGGTTGTAACCAAGAGGGTTTATGCAGGTAAAAAAGGATTCATATAGGTCGGAGGTATTTGTGATATACTGTAGATATGTATATATATATATGTAGTTATCATATATAGTATTCACGCATGATAATATATAATATATTTATTCAGTATATGACACATAGATTCTAGACTTTAGAATTCTTGCATTGCTAATAGGAAAGCAAGAGAGATGCTTCAAGGACACTTGAAGAACCTGGAATTAATGCTGCGTCGTCGAACGAGTTTCCTATTCCAGCGATTTCTTTTCATATGTCAATTTTGTCCACGTCCTGGCAACTCTTGCGTTTACGCTGGCGAAAAAGATGGTTGGGTGAATGTCTAGAAGGGGAGCCAGTTTGGAGAAACAAAGTCGTGCACATGTTCTATGAGATTCTGGAGATTACTTGGAACTTTGGAGTTTTCTGTGAGCTTGAACCCCTTTTCACGACATTTTGAGACTTTCTAATTTGTTTCTTTGAATCGTGGTTGGATGATTCAAAATTGTGAAAAAACACCACAAAGATCGTTGAGCGAAAAAACTCTGGATCGGATAGACTCGGATATAGACTCAATTTTTGCCGCTCTGCTCCCAAAGCGAGCCCCAAAATCAGGAATTCGTTTGCCCAGATCAATCTGAGATCTTGTTTTGCTCAAAGGTGTTTCCCCAACAAAAAACCAAGACACTTCTTCTTTCACAGAACCCCCCCTCTTGTTTGGGTATATCCTATCCGCAGGCGGAAACGGAAAATACTCCCAAAAAGAAAGGGAGGGGCAAAGGTGGCAAGGCAGGAGAAACAAACAGATCGACGGCGGACATCGTCGATCTGGGACGGCGAGTGATTTTAATTCTAGGACCACTGTTCAGTTTATGGTATCCAATGCACTCTTTTTGAGTGCAATGGACCTCCCCAATGTTTTTTATTTTGAGGGTTTGAAAGCGGACTTTGTTGTTTTGGATGGAATCAGTATCAAAGGGATAGATGCACCTCTCATAATGGAAGCTAAGATGGTGTTTTCATGTTTTTTTTAAGAGGAGGGTAGCATTTCAGCTATCCAATGACCGTGAGGTGAAAGGACTCATGGGCCACCTTGTGACGTTGGTTGAATCTAGTAGCCGCTGGTACATTGTACATCCGTTCTCGGTTTGTATTTCCCCAATCTTGGTAAGTTGATATCCAATATTCTAAAATGTCTGCCAAATCTTATGAATCATATTGAGGATGTATGTTTATATCAATCCAAAATTATTCACATCATTCCCACTTCAATACTTCATATTAGTCCTCCATAATTGGTTCTCCATTTGATACTTTTGGATGCTTCCCTTGTTTTCCAGCCATGTACTCGATGTAGGTGGAGGACCCTGGCGCGCGCAAAGATCGCGGGGCCGAGACTTCAGAGTGCAGGTTTCGAAGAGCGAAGTTGTTGTGATGAGTTGCTGTTGGTTGTGATCTTGGGGTCGTGGTTGTTCGCATGCAACAGAGTGCGGTTGGAAAGAACTTCGAGTCTCACGCCAATCCAACTCTTCAACTGTGGCACTTGGTGAGGCTGACCATGACCGAATGTTCGCCAGTCCTGATCCTGGAACACGGCAACTCCATCCGCGGAGATTTCACCAAAAGGTGCCGTGTTTTGTAGGAACAAAAACGCTGTGAGCCAGTAGCAGAACTGAAGCTTGATAAGCTTGAAGATGGGAAGTAGTTGGTCGGTTCATGTTGGTTTACCCGTTTACTCCCAACTTCAGAGCTCATAGAACATGGAGCAGCATTCTTCTTTTGTGGTAAACGGAGATAGAGACACCACACGGCCCTGGGGGCGGAACGAGGCGTATCAACAGACACGTCTGCGCGAGCTACTTGGCATGCCCGACTAAGGTGGTGGTGGACCGGGTGCCATTTTTTCCATCGTCTTGTTGCAAAAATAAGTCAGACCGAGGTTCCATGTGTTTCTGGGACGTATTTCCTCGGAACCACAACCTGCAATTTCACTGAGGATCTTCAAGTATCAAAATTCTACCGACTTGCTTATTCCGAAGGCGGGAGGGGGGTTCAGCCTTGTGTCCACATCAAAGCCTTCAAGAGTTCCCTGTTAAGCAGATGTCAATCTACTTTCCAGGTGTGTTGGACTCACCTGTGGAGTTTCGGTCAAAACAGTAGCACTGTTAAACGATTCCAATTTTCATAGTAGCCTTGTGAATGAATGAGGACAAATTCATTGGGTTGTGGAGTGAGTACCCTTTACCTTTCGCAGTTTACCCTCATAACACGTAGACAGACATACATATAGACATACATATATATATATATATACACACACATATACTTATATCCATAGCTAGCACGCAGGCACGGACGGAAAAAGCTACAGAGTTGCTGAATCTATCTCAATACATTTTTTTTTCTCGGCCAAAGTCGATCCGTGGCTGTCATGCAAAGTTAAATTCCGCAAAGATGGCGGACCACACCCCAACTGAGCTCAGCTCAAGCCGGTTGGTACCGGGCATCAGCACAGTAGTCGTGCCCATGTGCGGTTTCCATACCTTCAGCAACTTCAGCACCCTTGTGCAAAGTGTTAAACACTTCAGAGAAATGCGAAGGTGGTACCACATCTTCACCAGGTGTAGTTCGCCTTAACATAGCTCCTGCTTCAATTGCTTCTTCAGTTGCTCCTGAAAAGCAGCAACCTGAAGTTTCTTTCTCTGCAGAGCTGCTTCTAGACGTTCGATGCGTTGCGTAGCCTTCCTCATATTGAGATGCTTCTGCCGCATGTAGAGCTCCGACTTGGCGTCCTGAGTCATGCCATTCGTGTTGTCCTCCAAGGCTGTCGCAATCTCCTGAGGGATATTGAGGCCCGGGTTGGACCGAAGCAACGATCGCAAGGCAGGTACACAGAGTCCCCTTTTGAGGGGCTTGCCGCACTTGCTGCCTGTTCCGTTTGACCAACCACCATGGTGTCGTAAGTTGGGAACTGGTTGGTCTCCTTCTCCTTCGGCTTGTCTTTTGGTACATTGGAAGTTGACTGGTTTCTCCCCCAACTCTTCCTCGTTCCCCAATATTGCCCTTTCCATCCAGAGGTGTACCATCCTGACATAACCTGTCTCACACGGTAGACAGGCTTGGAGTGGTGAGATTCCAGGAGTAAAAGGTCAGAGGCAATCTGGTCTTGAGTATAGCCAGTGCGATCTTTTCCTCGCCTTGGATCGCTTTTTCCTTTCCCTCCAGTGCCACGGGGGTGAAGAGGCCGCGATGATCCCAAAAGCGAAAGCGTGCTGTTTTGCACTGGGGCCTTCAAGTAAGTTCCTACCCTGTGGCAATCTTGAGCCCTATCTCAATACATGTGTATATATATATATATATAGATAGATAGTATATACGTCATTCAACAAAGAGAATTGGAAGTTTGATGAACTTGCTATTCCAACATCAACCTTAGTTGAAAAAAGATCTCCAATGTGTTGGTGGAAATTCTTTGAGGCGGCCTTCCAACGTGTGGTACGCGAAATCTTGGTGGACCTGCAAGAGCAAAGCGATAACCAGCGGGATGAACGATTGGAACAGGAGGCTACAGGGGGTGGTTTTGTTTTTTTGGGTGGAACCTTTTATTGCTGAAACAGGAGTTGTGGAAGGGTGAAAAATTCAGAATCCCAAAATGATTTGGGTTGGGAGTGATGAATGGCAGCTGACAATACTTAGTTTTCACGGGC